>JANHZU010084788.1:0-10406 GCA_032468055.1 Acrochordus granulatus
GGAGGGGGAGGGACTTCCTGGAGATTGAATCGGGAGTCTCTGGAGTTCTCTCTCTTGAATGCCTTTCACTTAATTTATGCTGTTTACGCAGTGGGAGAGGACAGCTCTGTTGGGAAATTTCCCATGTGAGCTGATCATGTGGTGCTCATTGCGATCAGGAACATTGGCAGAATGCATGCACGCATGCTGCTGCCCACATGGCAATGGAGTAAACCGCGCGAGAGGAGGGATGGTAGAACACATGCATGCTGCTTCTGGTATGGCAATGGAGTAAACCGTGCAAGAGGAGGGATGGTAGAATGCATGCATGTTGTTTCGGGTATGGCAATGGAGTAAACCGCGTGAGAGGAGGGATGGTAGAATGCACGCACATGGCTTCCGGTATGGCAATGGAGTAAACCACGCGAAAGGAGGGATGGTAGAATGCACGCATGCTGTTTCGGGTATGGCAATGGAGTAAACCGCGTGAGAGGAGGGATAGTAGAATGCACGCACATGGCTTCCGGTATGGCAATGGAGTAAACCACACAAGAGAAGAAATAGTAGAATGCACGTACGCTTGCTGTGTTAGCAGAACGCATGCACGGGGTTGCTGTCTGCAACAATGTTGGCACGAAGTTTCCTCGTCTCGTGAGTCGCAGATCGTCTAGCAGAATATTTTTTGATTAAATTTTTTGCACATCCTGGGAGTTTCTCGTCCTGGAAGTTACTTGTCTTGTGAGGCACCACTGTATTTTTCTTTTTCACCATTGCTCTTTGTGAGTGTCACACTATAGAGCTTTTCTAAGATCTTTAGAGGTTCTTTTGATCTTTAGAGGTTTTTTGCAGGCTTTAAGTAACTCAGCACGAAGAGATTCTACTCCATTCCATGGAATATATACTGGAAGGCATTGCAAAAAGTCATTTTAGCTGTATGCTTTTTAGCATCATCATGTAGGTGCTAAGATTATTCTGATGACAATTATCTCTTACCTTTTCTTTTTTGTCAGATCCATGTGAGAAAATGGAACTGCAGAATGAGTGCCTGGATATGGTTACACCTAAAAAAACGCTAACCCCCCCAGAAGCTTGATCTAGACAAGACAAAAGTGATTTTAATGGATAATTTATATACAGTGGAATATTGGATTGCGAGCACCTTGGTTCATGGGGTTTTCACAAGATGAGCAACATTTTTTTAAAAAAATAATTCAGTTAACGAGCAAAAACTCACAAGACGAGTGCCGTGCGATGACCTCTTGTGGGAAATCTCACAACGGAGCTGATGATTCTTCTCTCTCGCTGTGTAAAAAGTGTAAATTAAGTGAAAGTCATTCAAGGGAAAGAACTCCCGAGACTCAGATTCCAGATTCTCCTTCCAAGCAATCTCCCTTGCCCTCCTCTCCTCCCTCTTGTCTCCCTCACACCAGCCAGGACTCTTCTCAAAGCATAGGAAGACTGACCCTCTGTCTTCCTTGTCACTCACTCTCTCTCTGTCATGCACACAAACCCTCTTCTTGCACAGCACCATCCAGACTGCCTCATCTCCTGACCATCTCTTCTCCCCTCTCATAGCATGGAGGCAGGTTATGATAGGAAACATTTCCACACCATCCAAGGAAGATCCCTGGAAAGACATTGCTGAGGGAAAAGGGAAAAAGCGATTTTGCCTCAAGCAGTGGTGGCAGTGGATCCTCCCAATCCAACAGGGCTGCCCAGACCAGCAGCTGATGGCCAGAATGTGCCTCAGAGAGGATCCATAAGTGCTGGTTAATTTGTTTTGTTGTTACTTTATATTGTGTATTAATCATTGTTACTTGTTTCAGATATTAGGGACAATCATTTCTACATAAAATTTGATTGAAAATGATTTTTATGAATATTTTTGGGGGCATGGAATGGATCATCTGACTTTTCATTGTTTCCTTTGGGAAACCTCGCTTCAGTTGAAGAGCAATTTGGATTAAGAGCATTCTCTTGGAACAAATTGTGCTTGCAATCAGAGGTTTTACTGTAGCTTAGTTTGTATAGTCTATAGTTTATATATTATTAGTATAGTATTGTTGGGTGCAGTGGCCTAGCAGTTAGGATGCTGGACTTCTTAGGTGAAAAATCAGCAACCTGAATTTAAGACCCAGGCACCGTGTAATGGGGTGAGCTCCCATTATTTTCCTTACATCCTGCCAACCTAGTAGTTTGAAAGCATTCAAAATGCAAGTTGATAAATAGGTACCACTCTTGGTGGAAAAGATAACAGTTTTGTGTATCTCAGCATATAGTCATGCAGGCCACCTGACCACAGAAGCATCTTTGGACAATGCTGGCTCTTTGGCTATGAAAGAGAGATGAATCCTACTCCCTAGAGTTGGACAAGATTGAAAAGACAAAACCTTACCTTTTTTAATACAGTGCATTCAGATAAGTGATTTTCAGCCTGTTCCAATTAGGATTTATTATGCTTGCACAGCATAAATTCTGTATTGTGATTACTATATATTCTTAAATAGGCATATGCATTTACTATTTTAAAATGAAATTATAATAAATAAACCAATCAATATAATTGATTAAAATAGTTGCTAGGTATTTCATTGTAACAATTAGCAGATTGCAAGGTAATAAATCTTAAGCCATTAACAGTTTATGGTGAATGTAATATATACATTAAGTGAACAAGATCATAGGAAGATTCTTGTCAAGCATATTAGGCGAGAGGTATAAAAGTCTCTTTTAAATATATAATTTTTATTAGGTTTTCAACAAAACAAAATACAACCAACCTGCAATACAAAAGACAAAATAACAAAAAACAATGCAACAAATAACAAATTACAAATACACACACACTCAAACTCCCCCCAAAAATGCATCCCCATTACTCCCAACCCAACTCCATATGAATATTTATCCATTAATTAACACAAAGAGAAAGAAAAATATGTTCCCTCTCTCAATGCATTCAGATTAATATAATAAAACTATATACTATATGTTATAGTAGACATTTCCTTTCTATCACCATATGTCTATATTTTAATTATTCTAGTTTTTTTATCTGTACAGCATTTCATCTAAACATATAAATGTATGTTCTAAATTTTGTTGTAGTTGCTATAGCAAAATAGGTGGGTATAAATTTAATAAATAAATAATAAACATGATAAATTTATCCCCAAATCATCCACAAAGTCCATCCACAAAGATTCCTTTATCATCGGGGAGATTCATCGTTCATTAACAGAAAGTTTCAGAGTGACTTCTAAACAGAAACCTCTTTAAATTGTCTTCTCTCAGAAAGATTCTCAGTATAAACATCTTTCAATCATTGTCTCATCTCATTCATGTAGAAAGCTTCATATGGGATAAAGCACAGCAGAATCTTCAATGGCAGCATCTAAGATATAATAAATAATTGCCTTCCAAACACAGTCCATAGCACATTAAGAACTTATCTATTAAAACAAATCTTTAAACATTTAAAAAATTTAAAATCTTTAAATTTAAAATTCCATACCCCAATAAACATACCTCAGAGAAAATTCAGTAGGATTTTTAAGGATGATTTAGGATGCCAAATCCCAAATCATTCTCAAAAATCTTACTGAAATTTCTTTCAAGAAAATTACTTCTTTGCCTATCATTACAAAATTTCCTTGGAGACTTTTTTCCAAATTGAATTAAAAAAATCTAAATAAATGACTTTCTTCTACAAGAGGTAAATTCACTGTATCAATTCTTTCTAACTAACTGTTCCATCTTTATTTATGTTTGTACCTGGGACCTCCTCAGACTGAAAAAAATAAATCATTTTTCCCTTAAACTCAACAATCCCTGACTACAAACTTTTCTACTGGCAACTTTGCCTCTCTACTTCTAGACTGACCACCTCCTTCTCTATTTGCATGGATTTAATCCCAGAGTAGTTCATTTTATGATTTTCAGCTTCTAGCTTTTGTTCCACTTTTTAAATTTTCCCCTCTATTTTTTCCTCTAAAAATAGATTTATTTTCTATATATGTTTCTCAAACAACTTCTTCAAATTTCTGCCCCAAACTTCCATTCTAGCCTCTATATTTTCATTAAGTTTCTGAATTTCACCCAAAATCTGCCTTTTTGTAGCCATCTCTACTTTTCTAATATATTGAGAGAAAGGAAGAAAAGAAGAAAATAAAAAACACACACAACAATATAATTCTTTTAGTTCAGATGGTGAAGAGTTAATTCAGCAGATCCAATCATCATGTGCCATGGTTGTCAGTCAATAACCAATCCTCAGTGAAGAAAATGATATAAGACAAACAAACCATGAATAATCAAAATAAAGAAGGAAAAATGGACTCATCAGTATTAGGACTGAATCAGAATTTAAAATACATAGCATGCACTGAAGTTTTGACTTCAAGCAAACCTCCTTCATTTTACAGAATTTCAGGCAGACCAGCATTGCAAGCACTTTTCAGTTCCATTCACCTCTTCATACATATTTGAGGAGTATAAACCATCACTCCCACTTAGTCCAAGAAAAAGAAAGAGAAAGAAAAGAAAAAGCTAAGACCAGGTCAGCCTTCCTAGTTAAAAAGGCAAAAGTTGTCATCTCTGCTCTCTAATCCATAGACACCCAATTTAAATTGACCCTTGTTTCTCCTCACCTAGGCAGCTGCAGATCATCCAAGAGCATGTGACATGATTCTTTGTATTTGAAGGACTTCAATGGCTTAAGGCATCAGCCTAGTCTGGTCTTCCAATTGTCTTGCATCTCAAGTTATGTGCCTGGGCTGTTTACAACACCATACCTGGGGCATGTGTCCAAGAGGTATAAAAGTCTTAGTATTAACTAAGATAACACAAAAATGTAAAACAAAGAGGTAGACAAAAGGAGAAAGGAAGTTTAAAGAAGAATGGAGTGAATTTGTAGGGGGGAAATTAAAGGAGACATTAATTATGCTTCATTTCTAGATTGATTAGGATAGCAATAGACAAGGAAGCTACCTTTCCTTGTCTGTTGGCTTCTGAATGTTGGAAGCTTGTTTCTCTGGAATAAATAAAAGGAAAAGGAGGGGCATGCTCCTAGTCCTATTGGCCAATGAATGTTGGTTGGCAGGCCCCAGAAGTTGTGCCCTGTCTGCCATAGTACCTGCCATAGGGACCATACTCCCTTTTAGAGATTAGGAGAGTTCCAATTCTACTGGCCTTTGATTCTGTGCCCAAGTCTGGTCCTGAATGTGTGAAGGATCCCATCTCTTGGATCTGCTAGCAATTGTTGATTATGATAACTTCCTCAATTGAAATGTATTTTAATATTTATATATGTGATGGGAATTGTTTTAAGTTTATTTTAAGATTGTTTACTGGCCAGAGTCAGTTGTTGAGATGGGTGGCCATACACATTGATTAAATAAATAAACAAATGACTAAGAGAGAAAGAATGAGAGAAAATAACTAGTTCAACTGAGCAGAGAATCTGTTCTTTGAATTGTTGAATGGTTGAGGGTTATTTTCATTCTATTCTTTGGAGAATGTAGCAGGTGCTTGGAAAATTAATAATTATTTCCCAATCAGAAAAAAAGAAAAGGATCTATTTCCTTTTCCCTTTCCAGATTAAGGAAATTCTTCAGTAGTAGACAGGATATGACAAGTAAATATTGTAAATAGAGGATTCCTCTAAAGATTTTAGATTTAGCAACAGCAGCAGCATGTGATTAACTTTGAATACAAGAAGTACAGACTATTCACTGAGTCAAGATTACACTTTAGCAGAGGCTAAAGGTAAAGGTTACCCTGCCAGTTGTGACTGACTTTAGGGTGTGATGTTAATCTCCATTTCCAAGATGAAGAACCAGCATTCATCCAAGGACACTTTCATGGTCATGTGGCCGACATGACTAAACACCAAAGATGCACAGACAGAGTTACCTTTCCCACTGTAGTAGGCAGTACCTATTTATCTAATTATCTAATTTCATGCTTTTGAACTGCTACTATAGGTTCGCAGGAGCTGAGGCAGACAACAGGAGCTCACCCTGTTGCATGGCAGCACCAGGTCTCAATCTTTGGTTGTCAATCTTCCAACCAACAAGCCAAGCACTTTAAAAGCCTGTGCCACCACTTCTCCTTACTTAATGGCTATTTCCTGCCTTTAAGCAATGTCTACAATTTTATAAATATTAATCAGAAGAATCCATCACAGCTACTCATATATGAAATGTGTATTGCATCAGTTTCACCAATGGAAAATTTCTGTCTGGCCCTTGCCAGTCAAAAGCAAAGTCCTCTTGCAGCTGGAATAAGGGTCTATCAAAATGAATGAGAATGTGCTATTGTGTCTTTATTGCTGGGCTAAGCACCAAAATAATATTTTTCAGGGTGGTTGCAGCTACTCTGCCTCCCATAATCACTGGAATTATTATAATGAACTTAGTAAACACATTTTAACCAAGAAATATTTTTTCACCAAAAGGAATCTAGCAATTCTTTCTGTTTTGGATTATCATATGAATTATGTTACTAGTAATCATAATTAAAGCAATTGAGTTAGCAAAACCAGTAGTTTTTGCTGTCAGGAGAATGAAAAGAAGAAGGTTGATAAGATCAGAAAACAATAAATCTGAGACATTAGCTGTGCTATTCTGACCAATTGGTATTTATATGAGATATAATGCAATCATCACTATACTAAAATAGTGAAAGGGGCAAGGATAGAAAGATGAGGAAGGAGGGGTAACTGAGACACACATACAAAACTGAACTTATTAGGGAGAACAACAATTCATGAAGTAAAGTGCAAGATAAATGGCATATTTAATAGAGTCTTTTGCTTAAAAGCTTATTTTGCTGAAACAAAGATTTGATGGAGGTTGATAGGATTTTCGAAAGTCCTTGTTTTGGTTTGCCAAAAAGGTTTCATCAGACTGCCATTGCTTTACTAACAGTTGGTAATTGGTAATATTTATGTGGAATGGTATGCCTGTACAATCTTTGAATCATGTCCTTTGCCAGGAAAGGTCAAGCATAGCATCACATTTAATATAATTTTTTTATCCCTTGTTGCTGCCAGAATTTGCTGAACAAAAGGGGTCATGTATATCTGCCAAGTTCCTTCTACTACACTTTTGGATTGCTGCTCTCTGCAAACAGCATTTTTTGGCTTTATAGAATTTATCAGCATATTTGAGTCTAACTCAAATTGGGGGTACAACTCAGGGATATGGGGAGCAAATTGGGTATCAGGTTGAACTTCTTCTAAAGGGCCAAGTTCAGTGACATAATCTGATATTAATATAGCTACTAGATAAATGGGGTGAAGTGGGGCTAGTTCCACTGGAAGAGGAAGGGGTGAAGCTTGTACATTTTCTTCCAGAGGTACTATTCCACTGAAGATACAAGTAAAGGTTTCCTTTGCCAGTTGTGAACAACTCTAGGGGACAGTGCTCATCTCTGTTTTGTAGCTGAAGAGCCAGCATTATCCAAAGATGCTTCCGTTATCATGATCATGTGGCCAGCATAACTATATGCTGAGGTGCATGGAACCTTCCCACCATATAGATGGTCCCTATTTATCTATGTGCATTATTACGTGCTTTCGAACTTCCAGGTTGGCGGGAGCTGGGCAAGAATGGAAGTTCACCTTATTATGTGGTGGCACTTGGGTCTCGAACTTAAGTTGCTGACCTTCTGGCCAACACACCCATCATCTTAACCACTCAGCCATTGCACCCCTACACTATAAAACCAAAAATAGGAAGAAGTGCTGTCCTTCTGGCCATTGCTCCAGTGGTACCAGACTAGAATGTAGGAGTCTGTGAGATCTAGTCACACCTTATCCATGAAAGCCGGCTGTGTGACATCAGGCCAATCATTCTTACTTTATCTAACTCATCTCACAGGGTTGTTGATGTGGGAAAATAAGAGAAGGAAGATGTGTTAGATATGTTTGCTGCCTTGATTTATTGGTAAAAAGAATAAAGGTAGGATACAAATAAGTAAAATAAATAAAACTGTTGTCAACATTGCAAGGTTGAGGGGTGAGCATTCTAAAATCTACCAAATGATGCTCTTGCAAACTTTTTTGGTGCTTTTCGATCTTTATTTAACAAAAAAGTATAAGTGGCCTCTACTACACAATGAAGTTTAACTGGTGTACTAGCTGGGACCATATTCTGATAGACATGGTATCATAGCCTAGGATTTTGATTCTGAAAATCCTCCAAAAATACCAAGTTAGGAATCACTGGAGGCTAATCAAATACAGGCACTATCAGAACAGCTGGGGTAGGAGTAGTCACTTAATAAAGTACAGCCTCCAAGGTTTTAGATCTGGTGAGTGGAGCAAAGACCAGAGCAAAGAAGGTTTCTTGCTAAGCAAGGGAGTAACTATCTTAATTGAAGATTACTGCCTGCAACCTGATTTAAGGGGCAATTCTAGCCCATGTTTCTCTGTTGGAAACAACTGCCTGATCTACTCTGGTGGGTTGTTCATATGAATTCTGGTTGTGAAATTCTGATTTTCGGATTGTCTAACAAATCTGATTTGGCTGCCTGAACCTCCTACTGGATTTTGACTTCTCTTCTGTATGTTCCTGTTGAAAGTGAAATTACCAAGGCAAGCTTTCTTTTCCAGAGCCTTTGTTTTGAGTTATGTTTCTTTCCTTATCTCCTATTACCTACTCAGCTTGAGTAAATTGCTATTCTCACTTAGAAACTATGTATGTATGAATTTGAAATTTGAAACATAACAGGCATCTTCACTATTGTAATCTATTCTTGATGACTTACAATTCAGCTTACAGTTATACAGTATGTAGAGCTGCTTTGGAAATGATTCAGACATTCAGTAAGAACAAAATGCTGTGGCTAGGATACTGAGTAGAATTGGGCAATATGAAGACATCAACCCAAGTTTTTATAATCAACACTGGTTCTTTGTTCACTTATGGTTCCAATTCTAAGGACAGATATTAACCAGAAAGGTATCTTCTGTATATTTCAAATGGAGTAGTTTCTTTAAGATCATCTGAATAAAGCTTGCCCTAGACACTTGAATCAGAATTCGGTAAATTATATTTCTGTGTGGAAGTAGTTAACCAGCTCATTTCATTATTATACCTCATATAGTGACTATATGGTAGAATTGAGGCCCATATACATATTCTGTGGCACTTCAGCTTTAGAACCTGGCATACGAAAATGTTTCACTTTCAAAATATTTTAATTCTGAAAACATTTTTAAAAAAATCCTGCTTGGTGGCTTTATTCCCGAATGCTTCTTTGTCTCAAACTCCCCTTCCTCTTCTCTTGCATGAGTGACATGAATAATACCATTCAGTTAGAGATGATGTACTCACTGAGCTGACACAATATTGCCCAGCCAAACTTACTTGTTTGCATGGCTATGTCTTAGATTAATTAAGTGAATATAATTAATGTTATAAAATTGATGGAAAATATTCCAAAGGGACCAGAAATATTGGTGGGGGGCAGGGCAGTACTTGACGAAAGGAGAACCAGTGTAGTGTAGTGGTTAAGGCATCAGGCTAACAACCAGAAAACCATAGTTGTAGTCCCGCCTTAGGTATGAAGCCAGCTGGATGACCTTGGGCCAGTCACCCTCTCTGAGAAGTAGGAAGCAGGTAAGGGAAAGCCAGTTGTGAAATCATGTCAAGAAAACTTGTTCAGATAGTTACTAGGAGTCAACATTCACTTAAAGAAACATATACAGAGACACAAAAATGACTGTAATATCACATTACTTTTGTCATGGCTACATTTAAAAATATATGAACTTTTTACACAGTAGATTTAAAAATTTATTAACTAATTTAATAACCAGGTAACTCAATTTTTTGGCATGTGTTAGAATAGCAATCACTAAACATGTTCCATGGTCATAGGTATTATTGCCCATCAAATCAGCTTTGATACCTACTGATTATAGGGGCAAGTTCATGAATTTTTCTTGGTAACATTTCTGAAGGTAGCTTGCCCACTCCTACTTCCTAGATCTCAGAGAAAATGGATGGCCCAAATTCATCCAGCTGACTTTCATGCCTAAGGCAGGACAAAAATCATGATTCCTATCTTCTAATCCCATAGCTTAACTACTTGACCAAACTGTGTCTCTGAGCTATAAATTCTCAATACTGCAGCCACAGTACATCTTTAGGACAGTCATCTGAGAACTAATACTTAGTTTCATCTGCAAATTTGGAAGAAATGTCCTTCATCCATCTTCAAGCTGCATAGATTTACAATATACTTTATATGTATTATCCAACTGCTGATCACAATATTGCACGTAGACCAGAATACCTAAATTTGAATTCTGAGTTACTTATTAACTAATTGCTTAATAGTAGGCAAGTGATTTGCAGACATACAACTAAAAGCTGTCACAGGTGAACCTAGGTGAAGAAGCAAGAAAGAATAATGAA
>JANHZU010084849.1:0-10405 GCA_032468055.1 Acrochordus granulatus
AGTGTAGTCAGAAGCAGAGACATCCCCTTGCCGACAAAGGTCCGCATAGTCAAGGCTATGGTTTTCCCAGTAGTAATATGTGGCTGTTGAGAGCTGGACCATAAGGAAGGCTGAGCATTGAAGAATTGATGCCTTCAAATTGTGGTGCTGGAGAAGACTTTTGAGGGTCTCTTGGATGGCAAGGAGATCAAACCAGCCAATCCTACAGGAAATCAACCCTGGTTGCTCCTTGGAGGAACAGATATTGAAGCTGAAGCTCAAGTCCTTTGGCCACATAATGCGCAGGGAGGACTCATTAGAAAAGACTGGGATGCTGGGAAGGACTGAAGGGAAGAGGAGGGAGGGGATGGCAGAGGATGAGGTGGACAGATCGGATAGTCAGTGTGATGGGTGTGGGCGTGGGAAGACTCGGGAGGCAGTGCAAGACGGGGGGGCCTGGCATAATGTAGTCCATGGGGTCACAAAGAGCTGGACATGACTGCACCGCTGGGCAACGACTAATTAATTGCCATATAAGGGGGGGTCATAGAGAAACATCTATCTGTCTGATTGCTGGGACTCAAAAATGGTTTGATGGCACACAATCAAATTAGCAGCGAGAGGAGCTGCAACGCAGTCAGACTTGCAAGGTCATTCTCGCCTATCGTAATAAAGGTAGTCTCAGCCTTCCTGTGTGGCTTGTGTCATGGCTGATCTACCTTATGGGGTCAACAGAAGATAAGACAAAGCTAAACCTTGTTTACACAACGATCATCCACTGTAATTTTCCGTGTCTTTCTGTCCTCGAAAGCCATCCTGGCTTCCATGTCATCCATCTGTCGCTTCATCCGTTGCTTTTTTGCTCTGCATGCTTCTCACCTGTCTCTGCTTGAGAATCTCATCAGATCTACCAACTATCCCAATCCCATTTTCTCCTTCCATTAAGTCATCCATTTCCCCCCTCATATTTTGCTTTTGTGATTCCGTGCTCATTTATTTCCACCCCGTGAATGGCCAAACCATCTCAATTTACTTCCTTCAAACTCATCGCTCCGTTTTGTGTTCAAAATCCATCCAGCCTTCATTTATTTTTGACCTATCCTGTCTTGTTTCATTCGATGTATTTCTTAAACGGCCTTTAGCGGACCCAAAATGCGGGTCTGTGCATGGAATTTTGTTCTCCTGCTGCCCTTCTAACATTGGCTATGTTAGAAGTACCACCTCGGTGGTATTGGGGTTACTGAATATGCTTGTGCTATTTCTTATTTTTATGGATCTGTCAAGTTGGATTCGTTGGAAGAAAGTTTATTTTAAGTTGTCTCTTCACAGAAGCCCAGTTTAGAAGTTTGCTTGAAATCATGTCTGACGTGCAGATTGTTTGTCAACAGTTTAGTCTTATACAATGCCTTTTTGCACATTACTTTTTGGAATACATGAATGTCTGTTCATATTTTTCTCTAATGCATACTTTTACGTAGCAAACTGCATTACAAGATTGAGAAAAATGGCAATTTCAATGAAAATGTTTGCTTTCTAGGTTGGTTTGAAGGTGTAAAATTACATAGAAAATGCACGCTTGGAATAGATGGTCCTGAATATTCCTTTTTATGAATACCTTGATATATGCCAGGCACAACGGACCTAAACATAGCTTGAGTACTATGAATGTTAGACACAGTGCTCAACAAATGAGCTTATTTGCTAGTTTAAGGAGCCAATTTTGGATAGGAGAGACAATTTATAGATTTTTTGGGCGGGAGGTAAGGATTTTTGCATGCAATGGAACCTTTTCTGTATTCATATACCTTGAAAAAAAATTAACTACAGAATGTCCTCCACTCATTTAGCAACTGTAAGGAACTTTAACAACTTGTAAGGAAGTGCAAAAAGTGACTTATGATCCAGTCCTCACACTTTTGACCGCTGCAGCATCCCCTACAGTCATATGGTTACAATTTGGGTGCTTGATAACCAGCATTTATTTATGATCATTGCAGCGCCCTGGGGTCATGAGACTTCTGTTTGTGACTTTCCAAGCTGGAGTCTGACAGACAAAGTCAAGCAGTCACTTAACAACCATATGATTCATTTAACAACTTCAGCGATTTGCTTAACGACTGCTGCGAAAAAGGTCATAGAATGGGGTGCTACTCACTTAACAGCTGCTTTGCTGTACAGTTGTACAGGTAGATAAATGGGTGTTTTATCATCACCATTAATGCTGTCACTCCCAACACCCAGTTAGCTGAGCTTATTCATTCTTCTGAATTCTTGATGAAAGATAAGCTCCCTTGGACAAATGTTGCTGGCTGGGGAATTCTGGGAGTTGAAGTCCAGACATCCTAAAATTATTGAGTTGAGACACCCTGCCTTAGATGATTAATTGCTGCCACTTACTATGGCGCCCATATAGCATTGTGCACTTTCTAGATTAAAGCATCAGGCTGGAAACCAGGAGGCGGTGAGTTCTAGTCCTGCCTTAGGCATGAAAGCCAGCTGGGGGACTTTGGGCCGGTCACACACTCTCAGCCTAGCCCACCTCACAGGGTTGTTGCAGAAAAGAGGAGGACGAAGGAGTATTTGGTATGTTTGGTGCCTTGAGGTGTTTATAAAAATAATAAAAGTGGATATGAATAATTATAATAATCCTCTATACTTCCCTGTGTTAGATGCAGCCCCTGGCCACAAACTTTGCAACTCTCCTTAAAATATTACACAAAGAGCAAATTCTAGCTGCTGCTCTCCCTGCATTGCTTCGACCAGAAAACCCAGCTAGAAATAATGGAGAGCAGATCTTGAAAGCTGCTGCTGATCTCCTCTGACCCAGCAGCATAATCCATGTGCATTGTGCGTAACAAAGAGGTGGAGCTTTTATCACAACATTATCGTCGCTTTCTGTACAGCACCACGTCCTGCAGACACCTCTCCTCAATTCCAGGATGTCACATAAATCATCTTCCAGCAGCGCCTTTGAGTCGTTACCCAAAAAAATACAGCTGGTTCTCAAACTTATGACTATAACTGAGCCTGGAATTATGGTTCTAAGTTGTGGCAGTTGTTAAGCGTGTCACGATGTGACTGCGCCCTGTTTTACAGTCTTTATTGCAGCGGTCATTCGATGAACACCGCAGTTGTTAAGTGAACTCATCATACCCAATCGGTGTTTTTTGCTGGAAAACGAAATAAATACCAGTTTCAGGCAAAAAAATGCCAAAAATCAGTTACATGATTGCGGAAGACTGCCTACGGCCATAAACGCAAGTCGGTTGCCAGGCACTCAACATTTAATCAATGACTGCGGGAGGGGAGGCCATCAGAACTTCAAAACCAGACTGGGGAGGTCCGTCGTAACTCTGACCCGTCACGAAGCATCCGGTCATAAGTCGAGGACTATCTGTCAGTGGACACCCAGCCTATTCCTCCCCTTTTTTCTCTATCTGGTCCATCTAACTGTGGGGAAATGACAAAAGAACATGTTTTTCTCCAAAGACTTGTTTTGCAAGAGGAAGAAGTCGGGAGCATTGATAAGATTAGCTGAACAGAGCAGATTCTTCTCCAAAGACCTGTCGGTAGCCTTGGTTAGACCAGCAGGAAGGCAGTTTCCTTACCGACTGCGGGTCTCCCAACCGATATGGGGGAAGAAACAAAGGAAGCTCCAGGGCTCCACGTGGGCTTAGCCGAAAAAGGAAAACTGCAAATAAGGGTTGGGGGAGGTAGAATGAGAGTAGTGGGAGATGTGAACCAAGGCGGGATTTATTAGGCGGCTCTGATTGCACTCCGGAGTACCAATCCAATGGGGAAAAGGAGGAGCCACATCCGGCCGGGGACAGGTATAATTGTGAAATGGGTTTCTACCTAAGTGTGTCTGTCCACTGTGCCTGCGAGTACCTGGTGCACCAGAAACGTTAAATGCATTTTTCTGTCCTCATGCCAAACTCTCTAGTTTTATTTTAAGTCGGAAAGCTGGGTTGTTTCCGAGCCTCACCCAGCTTGCTGTGGCTTTGTGCTCTTCCCCTAATTCCCCTATTCACTCTTCCTGGGGAGGAGACGGACTTCTCTTGCCCATCCTCTTCCCTTTGCACCCAGCAGTTGTCGTAGGAGGAGCTGGTGCAAAGGGAGATATTCACACCCACCCTTCCTTGGCGTTCTTCGTTGCTTGTCTCGTTTTTCTGCTGCGAATCTGCACATGGCTGTTTGCGCAACGTAGTTCAGAGACGCTATTGGAAACCCAGCGCCATCACAACATGCTAGGTATGTTTGGTTAGCATTCACCTCGGGGTTTTGGGGTGGCCTAACGTACTGTGCAGACTCTGCCCACTGGGCTGTTTACAGTTCAGTACATTGTGGTTCGTGTGGTTAATAATAAATAGCGTAGACATTTTCTCCACGCAAGGTCCCTTGAGTTATTTGATCGCCGGGCTGCTGATAGGTGCAGCACAGGCTGAAGGGTGAACTCTCAACAGTGCAGAAATTTCATAAATATAGTAATTTAATAAATATATACATAAACGCGATACATATGTAAATACATAAAATAAACTTATGGGACTCCCTGCCACAAGATATAGACTAAAAGATCTCTTCGTGTACGCTTTTAAAAACCGATTGGTGAGATTTAGGGAGGCAATGAAAGGTACAGTGCACAAGACGATTAACAGTCATCCTTATATAGAAGTTTACGCTCAAAAATGATCCAGCATTTGATACCTGCTGCTAGGGTGTGTGTGTGTGTGTGTGTGTGTAGGTATAGGCATAGAATAGATCGGTGTTTTTCAATTTTAGGAGCTTTTAAGATGGGTGAACTTCAATTCCCAGAATTCCCCAGCCAGCATGGCTGTCTGGGTCATTCTGGGAGTTGAAGTCCACCCATCTTAACGTGCCTAAGATTGACATAGCATTGAACTCGAGCTATTCTTGGCACACCCCAGTATGCAGCACGCCCTTCGAGAAAATCGGTTCCTCGATCTGATTCCGCTTCAGAAAACTGGAAGCTGCAATTCGACATCCTTAAAAATGTTTGTTTTATTAAGAGATCGAATGCCGCATGGTCGCCACGGGCGGGCTCCTGAGCATTTATCTGCGCCCGTTTAATTTCTGAGAAGGAGCTCTTTCCTAGGCTGTCGGTCGTACGTAGTTCGTAGCCAGTGAGCATCTCTCCTCAGCGATGCAGAGACACGACAGGACTTAACATTTTCACCCTGTTTAACAAGCACGTAAGTTAAAGTCTCAGTGTGACTTTGGGTGAATTAAAGCATTCAAAACCATTCCAAATCCAACAGTAATCGCGGAGAATAATTAGACGTGAGCCCGGATCCTCAACCTACAAAATAACCCTGGTTTTAACCCAAAGGGTGTCTCCATTAAGCCTTTGGAGGAGGCGGCTTCGTCATCTTTTTATCAACCCACCGTTCTTTCAACACCCTTGGCAGGGATGGAACGTGACTAAAAAACGTCACAGGCGTTTCGGTTTTCCGCTGCGCTCTCCCCCTCGCGCCTACGCGCCGACTGCTTGCCCTCGGATCGCTTCCCGCCAACCTCCCGTTATTGCCCCGTAACGAGGGCAGAGAAGTGCGATTGGCAGGATGGCACCCGGCATTCCCACCGGCTCCAACAGACCGAGTCCCCCAGAACAAGAAAATCACAAAAATACCAACAGTCCTCGAGTCCTCCCAGATTCTGGGACCAAAAGCATCTTTCCAGAAGTCCATTTATGCTCTGTAGTTTTAAAAACACATTCGCAGCTCAAAGTTCCTGACTTTTCAGTGGGAAGCACAGAAATTCAGGCTGCGTTAAAGAAGCAGTGAACCCGATCCTCTTACCTTCGGCGGTGTCTGGGTAGGGAGGCTGGGGTGGCTCTGCCGAGTTTATTGCCCTGAGAAGGTGTGCAAGGACAGCGACAGCGAGCGAGCGCTGTTTCACTTTTTATACTCCACAAAAACTCCCGAGCTTGGACGCTCTCCTCCTCCTTCTCCTCCTCCTCCTCCCATTTCTGACATGCGGTTGGGAACGTTTGTTTGATGGGTGCTTTTTAACCGAGATCTTCAGGCACAGCTCCTTTGCACTTTGACTTTTTTGCCCGGTGGTGTCCCTTTTGCACTTATTAGTCCTGCAAAACAACAACAACATGTGGGCATGACAAGCATAAAACGCAAAGACCTCGGCCGCCATCGAATTCCAGGACTCGGAGTGGTTTAACTTGGGGTTGGATCGAGCTTTGGAGTGGGTTGATGGGCAATGCCCTGTCCAGAAGGCTGAGGGATTAGAAGCGGAGTAGGCGGTTCAAGAAAATCCTAGATGCGTGTGTGTGTTGCATTTATGTCCCTCCTTTTCAGTGGCGCTGTAAGCATGATGGAAGCGGAACGTGGAAGAGAGTATCTCCCGAGGTAGTTCCACATCTACAAGACTTGGTGAAGACTTCATTTAAGAGAGAGGAACGGAGGGAAGGTAGACGTGCGCTGATGTTTCCCTGGCTGGTTCAACGTGTTAACTGTCATTCTCTTGATGCGCTCCACAATGTTAATGATTAGCTGCGTACAACTGGGGTGGGAAGACCTTGAATGGAGTGGGTAGAGGTCATCTTCTTCACTTCTGCTCTTGGCCCGGGACTTTCCTTCAGCAAGACAGCTGCGTCTTGATGCCAAGCACTCTCGGAGACTTTTAAGGGAGGAGTAGCCAACTCATGGCTCCGGGGTCATCTTTTTTTTTTACTCCAGAGCCCATTTTGCCCATACCACCAATTTTGGATGCAGTACTTGCTGAAAGCCAGTTTGGTCTAGTGGTTAAGGCACCAGACTAGAAACCAGGAGACTATGAGTCCTAGTCCTGTCTTCGGCATGATAGTCGGTTGGGTGGCTTTGGGCCAGTCACCAGGAGGTTGGGAGTTCTAGTCTCATATTAGGCTGAACAACTTTGGACCACTCACTCTCTCAGCCCAACTCGCCTCACACAGTGTGAAAAATAAGAGGAGGAAGGTGCGTTGGATATGCTCGCCGCCTTGAATGATATATAAAAATAAAAATGGTGGGGTATAAATGAAGAAAAATTTGGGGCAGAATACACCCCAAAACAGTAGTCTAAGTCCTAGAATTTGGTTAATAAAGTCCCCCCCCCGATTTTCCATCTTGTCTTTGTCTAAGCATGTGAAGGATCTTGTCCCTTTTGGATCACATATTTGCATTCGCACCTCAGATTAACTCAGTTAGGAGTCCCAGCCAAGAACATGTGGGCCATGTTGAGATCTCCATGGACATCTGTCGCCTACTTTTGTCTTTGTTTATGAGAGCGTCAGGTGCTTTTCCCAAGACCAAGTTGTCCTGTTGGACATTTCTTCTGCTTAGCAAACTGGAAACATCAATTTTGCTAACGTTGGAAGAAAGTACAAACGCGTCAGAGCCCTCCTTGAAAATGACCCTGGGTAGTTAGGAATATGAGACAAAGAGGGGTGGGATATGCATATGAATGTGTGCATGTATTGTGTTAAATGTGCATAGTTCTTTATTCATTGGAGCTGTGTCTTGTTTTTTCTTTCCTCCAGGGAAATTGCTTTATCTCCATCACAACAACTCTATGAAGTAGCTTAGGCTGAGAGAGGACACTCACAGTCAGCTCTTCGGAGTAAACCAGTTCAAGAAAGAGACACCTCAAGACATCCTAGAAATGTGCTATTGATAAAGGCCAATGTTTCTCAACCTTGGCAACTTTAAGATGGGTGGACTTCAACTCCCAGAATTCCCCAGCTGGCATGGGTGGGCTTCAAATCCTGCAATTTTCCAGCCAGTGTGCTGGCTAGGGAATTCTGGGAGTTGAAGTCCACCACCTTAAAGTTGTCACGGTTGGGAAACATTGATTCTGAAAATCAGACCTCGTTTCTTTTTCATTTCCAAATGAAAATGACCCTGGGTAGTTAGGAATATGAGACAAAGAGGGGTGGGATATGCATATGAATGTGTTCATTCATATGTTCAGTTACACCAAAAAGAGTCAAGGTGGAGCAAACTTTACTGTCTTTGTCACGTTTCTGTTTCTCGTTTCCATGGGCTGAACTCACGCTTTACTAACAGTTGCTGCACATTTTCTTCTGGGTTTCCTATTTGATTCTGAGTCTCTCCGGCTCTAAGCCGACACTTTAAATGCTACGTACCCCTGCCTCTGAATCATATTCCTAAAGGGTTCTGTGGAAGATCAGAGCAAACCAAAACATCCCCACTTTTAACTTAAAATATTTCAGAAAGTGGCAGTCGTCCTGTAATGGTATGTGAGAAAGACCTTGAGAAACGGAGCAAAGGGACGCTGCCTAGGGAACGGTCAGGTAAGTGACAGCACAGCCCGCATCTGCGTAATGGGTGGAGAAAGAGGCTCAAAAGAGACCCTCCCTGGCGTCTCAGGCTGTAAAGGAGACGGTGGGGGAACTGTACACTCAGACGACCCTCACTCTTGCCACGATTCTGTTAACATAGCCTTAAAATAAATTAGAAATAGCTCACCTGGTCACATTTGCTATCTGGTCTACCTATGAAAGATGACACGGCCCTTGTAGAGTTTTTTTCTGGACATACTGTAAGTCTCACTAAATCGGTGAAACTCGCATTCAAATACATATAAATAGATCTAGGGCTAGAGTGCTGGGGGTCAAAACCTCAACGACCAGTAGATGGCTCAAAATGAAGAGTTTTCTGCAGCTCTTTGCTGCCATCTCATGGTAGTCTAAATTTATTCAGGCAAGGTATTATTATTTATTCCGAACGATTTGGTTTCCACCAAGCCATCCATTAAAACATTTAGAGGTAGTCCTCGACTTACAACTGTAACTGAGCCTGGCAATTATAGTTTTATGTTATGACGGTTGTAAAGTAGGTCATCATGGGAGTGATCCGACTGTATGACCTTTTTTCATGGTGATTGTTCAGCGGATGCAACGGTTGAGTGCCACTGTTCACTGTAGGCCAGTTTTTGCCATAAATTGGAAATAAATGCTTTTTTCTAGCAAAAATGTCCTAAATCGTGGTCATATGAACCTGGGGCACTGCAGACAGTTCTAAATGTGGGCTGGTTACTGACTGCATAAAACGTGGTCATGAGACCATGCGAGGGGCACCGCAGCTGTTGGAACTTTGGAACCAGATTGTAAGTAGCTTTTGGGGAGTCCGTCATAACCTCGAACATTGCAAGTCAAGCACAACATGCATGGTGGACTGTAGAATAATATTTCAGGATTCTCTGATCTTGTTTCATCCTTGGAATAGGCAAGAGACCGGGTTATCCTGATAGATGGAAGTGATCTCCAAGTGTTTTGAGAAGTATAATGAAATGATGACCTTCGGGAATGTGGAAAAGCGATGCTGCCTAGGAAATAATCAGAAAAGAGAGAGAAGAGCTCCCAGTGGCTTGACAGTCAGGGAAAGAAAATTAGGAAGGACCCAACCCAACGGATCAAGCAGTTAAAAGCGGCGGTGGGAAGTTAGTACCTTCAGATTTGCAAGATTCCGTGGATGTAGCTTTACATAAAGCAGAATTTATTTGCATCCCACTTTTATTATTTTGACATATAACTCAAGGCAGCAAACATATCCAATGCATCTTCCTCTTCCTATTTTCCCCACAGAAACAATCGTGTGAGGTGGGTTAGGTTGAGAGAGAGTGACTGGCCTAAGATCCCTAAGGTAGGACTAGAACTCACTGCCTCCTGGTGACTGGCCCAAGATCGCCCAGCCATCTTCCATGTCTAAGGTGAGACTAGAACTCACCTCCTCCTGGTGACTGGACAAGATCACCCAACCATATTTTATGTCTAAGGTGGGACTAGAACTCACCATCTCCTGGTGACTGGCCCAAGATCACCCAGCCAACTTCTATGTCTAAGGTGGGACTAGAACTCACCTCCTGGTGACTGGCCCAAGATCACCGAGCCATCTTCTATGTCTAAGGTGAGACTAGAACTCACCTCCTCCAGGTGACTGGCCCAAGATCACCCAGCCATCTTCTATATCTAAGGTGGCACTCGAATTCACCTCCTGGTGACTGGCCCAAGATCACCCAACCATCTTTTATGTCTAAGGTGGGACTAGAACTCATCATATCCTGATGACTGGCCCAAGATCACCCAGCCAACTTCTATGTCAAAGGTGGGACTAGAACTCACCACCTCCTGGTGACTGGCCCAAAATCACTCAGCCATCTTCTGTGTCTAAGGTGGGACTAGAACTCACCTCCTCCAGGTGACTGGCCCAAGATCATTCAGCCATCTTCTATGTCTAAGGTGGCACTCGAATTCACCTCCTCCTGGTGACTGGCCCAAGATCACACAACCATCTTTTATGTCTAAGGTGGGACTAGAACTCATCATATCCTGGTGACTGGCCCAAGATCACCCAGCCAACTTCTATGTCAAAGGTGGGACTAGAACTCACCACCTCCTGGTGACTGGCCC
>JANHZU010085185.1:0-10399 GCA_032468055.1 Acrochordus granulatus
CTTTCTCCGTTTGGTGCTCCCACCAGTTCTTGCTTGCAGGCAAATGGGACTCCTTGCAGCTCTCCAGTGCACCGTTGGTGCTACTTTGTCATGCCGTTGTCTGTGTGATCTTTCAGCAGCTGAGCAGGTGGTCCACAGTTTCTTCACCTTCTTTGCAGATAATACAGGTAGCAGTTCCTTTCTGCTCACGTGGGAGAAGCTACCCCAAAAGTAGACTTCCATTCATGCCATTCCCTGTATCACATGGGAATTGTGTTCACAATGTCTTAGTGGACTGATATTCCCTAACTAGGTTTGGGGCTGGCAGGAACTTAAATCAGGCCTCTTCCAGAGTATTGAGTGGTTGCCAGTTTGCCAGCCAATCTTTAAACTCCTGCCCATGATTGCAGGCTGGCCTTCATCTGGATTGGAGAGGAACATTATCTTGCCCTTCCTGAGGCTATGCGTTCCTGGTACTAAATTGCTGAGTTGGGCTGGTGAAATAGTAAAGATGTCACAGTGAATTTGGGCCAAACCAAGGAGTTAGAGCAGTGTTTTTTAAACTTAGCCACTTTCAGATGTGTGGACTTCAACTCCCAGAATTCCACAGCCAGTTGAGAGGCAGGAAGATGCCAAGGGAAGCTGGCTGGGGAATTCTGGAGTTGAAGTCCAGGCATCCACGTAACACTCCAGACTTAATTATCGATCAGAAAGACAAAAACGTCTGGGCAGTGGACATGGCAGTCCCTGGACACAGCGGAAAAGACTGAGAGTGCATGTGAGACCTTGGGTGCGAGGAAGTAAGTGTGGTGAGTTTTGGTTGCTCTGTGTTGAGATCATTGTGGTGGGACTCCTGCATCATTATCATGCTCAGGCTCAGTTCCCCAGATTTAGAGAGAAGCAGAAGGCAATTATGGCTGGGAAATTCTGGGAGTTGAAGCGCACGTGGGACTTTGGATGTGAAAAAGCAAGTGTGTGTGTTTTGGTAACTCTAACCGTGTTGAGATTATGGTAGATCATCGTGGTCAGACCCTTGCAGTGTTACAGCGTCTGGGCTCACTTCCCTGATCCAGAGATAAACAGGGAGCAATTATGGCTGAGGAATTCTGGGAGTTGAAGTCCAGACATCTTAAAATGGCCAAATTTGGAAAACTCGTATCAGAATTCACATGGAACCTTGAAAGTGAAGAAGCAGGTTTGGTGTGTTTTGGTAACTCTAGGAGTGTTGGGATCATTGTAGATAACCGTGGTCAGACCCTTGGAAGGTCACAGTGCCCAAGCCCCCTTCCCCAGATCCAGAGAGAAACAGGACATAATTACGGGGTTGGGGGTGACAGAAGAACATGTGAGGAGATGCCTTGCTTGGAATGCAGAGTAAGAAGAAATCACACTTTCCCAACTTTACCAGAAGGCTGTTTTCCTCCATCTTTGTTGAAAGGACTTCCATGCTCCTCCCGCCTTGAATCACCAATGTGGGCCTTAGAGGCTTGCGCATACCAGCACAGAAGTGAACAACATGTCGACCTGCCTAGGATGGGACGTGATCATGCCCCTTTTGCATGTGGGTCAAAACATGATTGGGAACATCTGGAGATACCCTCCTCTTGCCTACCACGCACAAGTGTTGGATTTTGCTACTCGCACTGGCCACCCAGCTCTTAGCATTTAACTGTAGATTTGTGGACTGTGGCTAAACTAGATGTGCGTTGAAAGACTTTAAATTGGAACTTGTTTGTTAATTGCAGGTTGTCCTCGACTTTAGCACTGTAATGGAGCTTGCCCCTCACAGTAGTAACTCGTGATGGTCGTGAAGCAGGTCAATCACATAACCAACCTGAATTTATGACCTTTTTGTGGTGGTTGTTAAGTGAATGCTGTGGTCATTAAGCAAAACAAGGGAAGCAAATACCATTTTCAGCAAAACTTGTAAAAAGGTCACATAACTGCAGTGCTACAAACCAGTGTGGCCTGGTTGCTGGCACCCAAAGTGCGTGGGGGGGAAAAGCGATGGAACTTTGAATGCGGATTGCAATTACCCCCCAGGTAGGCTTGTTGGAAGTTCAAACAGTCACTAAGAGTAAGGTCACTGAGTGTAAGATTGGTCATAAGTCGAGGATTACTTGCGCTGCCTCCCTTCCAAGGCTTTGAATCGTCACTGGAAGCCAGCTGGGATTATAAGCCATTAAACTCCCGGCCAGACCGTCTGAAATTGATTTTCAGGGCTCAAATTGCCAGGTTAACCAAACTGCACAGGTTTTTCTAAGTTGAAGACTCGCGTTCTCACCTTTAGGTTTTTTTTAAAGAAACTGCCTGAGTTTAAGATGCAAAATATCAAGTTGCAATGTGGGCCTTGAGCATTTTTCAGCGTTTCTCCCAGGACAACCTGTTGCATAGATGGATGATTCATACTGATGATTTTTCATTTCCCACCTCTGGTCTGTTGGCAGGCACGAGAGTATGAAATTAGACATGTATTTACTTTTACCTGTTTTTAACCTGAAAATCCTGCCAGCAGACTGCTTGCTCACTTTCTTTCTCTAATCCAGTGTTTCTCAACACTGGCAAATTTAAAATACCTGGACTTCAGCTCCCAGAATTCCCCAGCCGACCAATTCCCCTAGCCATGCTGTGTGGGGAATCCTGGGAGTTGAAGTCCACCCATCTTAAACTTGCTAGGATTGAGAAACACCGAGCTAGTCTCCCATTTAGAAGACTTCTCTCCCCAAAACGTATAAGCCTCTCTGGCCTTGCTAATCCATTAACAAGCCGGGACTGCACTCTCTCTCTTCATGTAGTTTTGAGGGCTGAGGTTTGCTTTTTATCCTGGTTATTGCTGAACGCCAGCTCGGATCCTCCAGGACCAGGCTGTGCAGGACTAAGCAGTAAATGAAATGTTGTCCGGAAAACAGCAGGGAAGAGGGCGCGACTCATGGGAGGATCATCAAACTGCAAAGCGATTGATTTGGCTTTGCAGGGAGCAGTTTGGCAAAGCGGCGAAGTCTAACCTTGGATTAAAAAAGCCAAAATGGAGGGCAGGACATCCAGTGGGAGTGTTTGTGGGGGTTTTGGCACGTTTGGACTCCACCTGGGTAAGGCTTCCCGAGGGAGCTGCATGCAGGAATGGCGAAATTGTGTGTGTGTTTTAAAAAATAACTGCTAAGCATGAGTCACATTACAGTTGAAGCTGGCTGGGCAACTTGCACGATCCAAACAGGATGGAATAAAATAGGGCATTCCAGAAATGTGGTCACTCTTACATGTAACCACAAAAATACATCACACTAAAAGGACAACAAAGCAATCTATTCTCCGAGATTCAAAGGATGTCAAAGCATCTCCCAGCGTGCATTCAGATGTCATATATCACAGGATATAACTGCAGTGCAGACTGTTAAGAGGAGGAGCAAAAAAAATGGGGGGGTTCAGCCAGCTTTTCCCAAAGGGGATTAGGGAGCATCTTTGGAAAAGGTTCTCCCCCAAACTAACCACGGCCAAATCTCAGTGTCACAGGACGCTCAGTTGAAGTGGCTGTGGTGCACCTTGTTCTTCCAGGTGCTTTGGCTAAGATCCCTCGTAAGTGTTTGCCCTTCCTGCTGGGTCCCACCCATCTTAGTTAACACAAACATGGTTTTCTAGGCTCCAGCCTGTCACCTCCAGAAGATGCCTGTGGGTGAAAGAGTCATGCTGATGACCCAATGCTGGGCTGGGTCCCAGCCCTTGGCATGGGATCTCTGGGCACACTTCTGCTTTTTCCACCTCAGTGTCATGGCCACGTGCTTACATTTGAAAATAAACACACCCATGTCATTGTTTAAACACACCTATTTCATAACCTCAACGCCATGCAGGGAACATTTTCCTCCTGTTGGCTCCAGAGATTGCACAAACAGCCATCCTTTATAAGTGTGCGACCACCTTCTTTCTCACCTCCCTCTGCACGAGTGGGACAGTGAAGGCCTTTGAGGGTGATTTGTCCTCAGTCCCCTTTGGCAGATAGCAGCCTGGCCTGGCCTGGTTCCACGCAAGCGGGTGTGACTTCTGCAGCTGTTGAAGGCAGAGAGGCAGCAAACAGGGCATTGTCCTTTCTGTTAGCAATGAACGCGGGGGGGGGGTGCTGTTTTCAGAACAGACTGTCTAGGGCAGGGGTGTCCCATCTGGGCAACTTCCGAGGATTCTGGAAGCTGAAATCCACACAACTTAAAGCTGCTAGCGTTGGACACGCCTGGTCTGGGGCAAAGATTCTTATCCCAGCACTGAAGTTTGACTTAAGTTTTGTAAAGCAGGGGACTGTTCCGTGGGTCCTTCTTAACCTGCAACTGCTATATGGATATGTGTGTTCAAAGTGGGACCTGGAAGGAACAGCAGCTTTTTCCTGGCATAATAATGGATTCAGGTAGTCCTCAACTGACAACCATTCATTTAGTGTGTTAAGACAGCGCTAAAATAAATTACTTAAGTCCATCCTTGCATTACCACTAGCACAGCATCCCTGCAATTTGAGTATTTGGCAGATTTAGGATGGTTGCAATGTCCTGGGTTCACGCAATCACCATTTGCAACCTTTCAGGTGGGAACCTTCTAACAAGCATTGTTAGTGGGGGGATCTGGATTTGCTTAATGACCATGGCAACACAAAGATGGTAAAATCTGGCACGTTCTGTGATGACTCGCTTAATGAGTGTATTGCTTAACAACACATTCTGGACCCAATTGTAGTCATAAGATGAGGACTGTCTGGTTACCAGGGCTTGTCTTTTGGTAACAAGCATGTGAGGGCTCAAAATGTTCAGTGTTTGTTTCTCTTGTCTGCAGACTTCATCTTCAGGGCACCCATCAGACTAGCCAAGCACGGAGAAGTTCCTGAGGAATATAAAAGTCACTTGCGAAAGGTACGCTGCCATGCAGGGTGCAACAGCACAATTTAGTTTTCTGAACCAAAAGCTCCCAGGATTGAAAGATGTTGGTCTAGCAGCCCCTTCCACTTCCCGAGGTGTACATCTAGTGGTTGTTAACACACGTGTAGAACAGTTCTTAATACAACTAGTCCTCGGCATACGACTGTAATGGAGCCTGCCCTTTAGAGTCATATGTCATAATTTTTTTTGCGGCAGGTGTAAAGTGAACTCAACAGTTGTTAAGCAAACCAATGGTTTGCTGTGGGTGTACTTTTGCTCAAATGAGGAATAAGTGCTGGTTTTTGGCAAAACTTGTAAAATGTGGTCACATGATTGTGGGACACTGCAAATAGCTGTAAATGTGGAAGTTCAGTCATGTGACTTGGAGAGAGCCCGATCGTCAGAACTTTGTAAGTCCCCTTTTTTGGGTTGGTCAAAACTTAACAGTCTCTAAGTCACAAGTTGAGGAGTACCTGTATGGTAACTGACCAACTCAGATGCCAAAAAATTGCTTTTTTTTACATCAGTTGCAAGTGTTCAAGGCACACTTGTGCAAGGCCCTGAACTGTGGGTGCTCTTCCCCCAAGATGGAAAATATAGTGTAGCTTCCTCCACCACCTCTGGGGCGCAAGGAGTGAAGTGCAGGTGCCTTTCACGGGGCCTTTTAGGTGTAAGGAAATCCTGGCGTTATCTGTTGCAGCAAAACAACAAACGGATTTTGTGGCACTTTAAAGACTGCAACTTCAATGCAGTGCTTTACAAACTTGTGTGGATTCAACACCCAGAATTCCCCAGCCAACCATAACGTCTTAAAGTTGCCAAGATTGAAAAACACTCCTGTAGTCTGTGCCTTCTTTTTTTTCTCTTTGTCAGTCTTGCTTTAGTTGTATTTCATTTAAACTGAGATATTTTTCTCTTTGTCTGATTAAATGAAGGCAAAAAACCCCTACATATTGATTATTGCACCCACTTTTCTGATCCACAGTCCATTTCATCAGATGCGTGGCATTTAGCTCTGAAAAAGAAAGGTGATATCTCTATTTGGTGATCTGTCCGTCGAGTAGCAAATTAACATGCATATAAGTAGTCCTCGACTAATGTCCACAACGGGGACTGGAACTTCCATTGCCAAGTGAGTCAGTTGTGAAGTGAATCATGTCCAGTTTTACAGTCTTTCTTGCAGTGGTTGTTGCGTGCACCATACAGTTGTTAAGAGAATCTGGCTTCCACCCATTGATTTTTGCTTATTGGAAACCGGTCAGGAAAATTGCAAATGGCGATCGTGTGACCCTGGACACTGCAGCCATCGTACGGACCGAACATGACGGTTGCCGAGCTCCCACATTTTTATCGTGGAGGCGCTATTGCAGTTACCAAGTGCGGGGCTGGTTTATAAATCACATTGTTTGGCACTGCTGTAACTTTGAGTGGTCACTAAACAAATGGTCACAAGTCGGGGACTGCCCGCACCATTTTAAGAGAGCTTGCTCTTTAATCAAAAACAATTCTGAATTTTCTAATGAATTCTAATTCTGCTGCTTTGTGCTGAAGCCAAGAGTGATACCTTGAGACTAATAGAGTGGCCTGGCGAATTGGAGGCGCCCTCAACTTCCAATTTCCCCCTAACCCCGGTTGGCGGTGACTCCTGGAGGCTGCCTGGACAAGTTCCGGCAGGATTTTTAAAAGCGGTTTGCTCTTTCCTTTTTCCCGGGTTGAGAGGAAAGGACTGGCCCAAAATCACCCAGTTGGCTTAGTTTCCAAGGCAGGACAGAACTCACTGACCTCTGGCTTCTGACCTGATGTCCTGAGCCACTACAGGGAGTCCTCAACTTAAGATCGGTCACTTAGCGACCAGTCAAAGTTATAGCAGACCCCCCAAAAGCTACTTTGAACCCAGTTTTGGAGTTCTGATGGCTGCCCTTCTCCCCCCCCAGCATTTTAAGCGCTTGACAACTAGCCCTCATTTAATGTTGGTTACAGTGGCCTGCAGTCACAGGACTGTGATTTTTACATTTTTCCTGAAAATCAGTATTTATTTCTGGTTTCCAGCAAGAAATGCCCTGATCGTAAGTCGAGGACTACCCATATTTTTATCTATTTATTTGTTAAAAAACTTTAAATGGCTACCCAATGCATTCACAGTAACTCTGGGCAGCTTACAAAAATAAAACCCCAATACAAGACTAAATAAATACAAATAATAAATAAATCAAGCTAAATAAATACAAAACAGACTAAGTCAATTGCACTTCTCCCCCACGTGCATCTTGTTTCCCTCCTTCCCATCTGGTTTAAATTTTAAATTAATTTTAATATTTATTGTTTTTAATCTTTTATCAATTGTAGCTGCCTATGACATATATACTTGACAAATACAACGAACGTACACAAGCCAATAAGCTGGCTCTCCTACCAAGGCCTGAACAGCAATAAAAGTACATCCTTAAAATGCGACAAGTTAAGTCTGAAAACATTATTAAAACACTTAAAGGAGAGAAAGCAGCCACCCACCACCTGTGAAATGGTTTATAGGGATTTATTATCGGACTAGAGGAAGGAGGTTAAGTAATTCCTTGATAAGTGAACTCAGGCACTTGGCAATCGGCTCCCGGCTCAGACATGTTTCAAATCACGAATGACGCTGTGATAAAAGCATTGGAAGTTGTCGGAAATGATTGCCCGGCAAGTAAGAGACAGAGGCATTAAAAGGGGCTTCCCATTTGCACGAGCCCGCAAATATTCTCCTCTGAGGGCCCACTCCTCTCTTTGCCAAATCATCTTTGTTTTTGCTGGTTCCAGCTGAGAGATGAGAAATGGCAAGAAGAGAGAAACCCCGAAGATTTGGTTCACAGGCCGGTGGTGGAGGATGCTGAGCCCGAAAGAAGAAGAGCGGAAGAGCAGAAGAAAGAGGAGCCCTTGACGGCCGCCGTGAGCCGAGAATACGTGAGTGGCGGATGGGCCGGCCTTCCCCCCCTTCGTTCCCCACATCGCTCGGCCACATGGGCCGTGGCGGATCCCGTGGCGAAGGCAGAAGAAGGCACAGCTGGTCCCGAGGAGGCAGCAAAGGCCTGCGTGGCGTGCAGACTGTAACTCTCACGAGTCCCGGCTTGCAGGACCGTGTTCAAGCGTGTCTTGGATGAGAAGCAGCGTGCGGATGCTTCGAAGCAAGGCGCCTCAGTCGTGGTGGATGGGTGGACTTCGGTTCCCAGAATTCCCTGGCCAGCCTTCTGCATGTAACCAATAGGCAGAGCTTTGACTGCCTCATGGTGAGTCCCATCTGGCACTCCTAGGTTTGGAATCGCTTGGGGGGACGTCTTAAAGAGACGCAGAAGCTGAGAAACACTGTCACAGACTTTCTGGAGCTGAAGTCCACCTGTACTGGCTGGGGATTCTGGTTGCTGAAGCGCACATGTACTGGATGGGGAATTCTGGGAGCTGAAATCCACCCATTCCGGCTGTTTAATCCAGTCTACAGGAAGGTGTCCGAGGCAGCTCCATTTTACCATGGAAGGCTGCAGATTTTTTTGGCCATTCACACGGGCTGTTGGACTCATCTTTCCAAGAATGTCCACGGATTGCTGTGTATCGGCCACTGTATGAAATTTCCAGAGAGTCGGATGAGGAGGCAAAACCGGGTATTTGCGCAGGGCGAGAGAGGAAGGCCAGGCTGGGTTGCTGCAGAACAGATCGTCTCACCTAGGGCAAGGGCCACGGAACTCAGCGGGACCTGTTCCTGCATGGTCCTTGCTTTATGCCTGGTTGCTTAGCAGCTGTTCAAAGTTACGACAGACCTCCCCAAAGCTGCTTACAACTTCTGGTGGCCGTGCGCGTGCATGCACACACACAGACATTGTGGTCGCATGATCTCATTTTTGGGTGCTTGGCAACTGGCTTGCATTTACTGGCCGTTTACAGCGTTCCACAGTCATGTGACTGCAATTTTCAGCATTTTCTACTGGTTCCCACCAAAAACCACCCTTTGGAGAAAAGAGGTTTCCTTAATGACTGCTGTACAATTGGGTGCAGTCAGATGGTCACCCACTTCGTGACTGCCATGATTTACAACTGTAATTCTGGACTCCATTACGGTTGTAAGTCAAGGACTACCTGCATATATGAATAACATCTCACAGTGCGATGGCAGAATTTGGAAGAACAGGAGAAACAAACTTTGTATTGTTTCTTTATACAACTGTAAAGTTGTATAAAGAAATACAGATGGTCAAAATATATTGCTGACCACAAGGTATACTTGTCTCCACCCCTCCCTTTGCTTCAGTGGATCTATTTAAAAGAGGATTAGATTGTTTAATGGAGGGTTGGACTCAAGGGACAATCATCCTGATCTTTCCTAAGGGCCAGGAATCCTCTTGATCTGCAGTGGAGGATGGTTCTTTTGGGTTTCCCACAGTCACTGCAAGAAAGCAATATGTGAATTAGGTTCATCTTTCACCAGCTCAGGATGATAGTGTTTATGAGCCTGAATTAAACTCTTAAAATACTTTTATTTCAGAGGGAGCCCTCTTGATTTTAGACAGAAATGTGCCATGTGGTTGCATCAATACAGCGTCACTGTCTAAAGATCCTGAGAAGTTAAGAAAAGTTCTGGTACCAAATCCAAGACCTCCGTTCAGTCGTTGTAGTTCCCAGCCATCTGCTTCCTTCCCCATGTTGGTCATTCTTGAGTGCACCGGGGTTTAACATCTCAGACTGCTTATTTATTGATCTAGCCATCAGTTCTCTTCTGGTAATTTGCAGGCTGCCCAACTCCAGAATGACTCTCAATGCCGTAAACCACCTTCACAGTGTGTGGCCTTGAAGTCCGTCGGCTCTGATGTCCTTCCACAGCCTCGGACGCAATTCCTCCACTGTGGGCTGCTCTGTTTGTTACACTCACATCCTGATTTTCTTCGCTTACTGGCAGTTTCCTGAGTGCCTCTCAGATTCCGAGAACGAGGAGCCCTTCCGGGGCCGACCCGTGTATCGGTCAGCTTTTGTCTCCAAGGGAAGCGCCTGCTCCATCCCGTTGCTGGCTGGGTGAGTTTCCCGTGTGGTTCTGGTTGAGCAGAGATAGAAGAAGTCACTTCGACGGTGAAATGTAGTAAATAAATGTTATACAGAAATTAAAAAAGGAGGTTGATTTTCAGAAATATGACTACGGGAGCATGCCTGGCCGTCTAAAGCAGTTTCCAGTGAAAATTAAATCTATATTGGACTTATTTTTTAGCTTCATAGTGAACCTGACATAGGATTGAATTTGCACTGGAAACCGTTCTTGGATTACAGTTGCATACATGGAACCGTACCCCATCCAAAATAGGGATTTTGGAACCCATGTCTTAATTTGTAGTACTGAATTAATGCATTATTCACTGCCTATAATTTATATTTATTTAAATGTGCTGACTAAGCCTACGGTTTAAACCTCAGTAGAGGCTTGATTAGAAAATGGATATGAACAAGCTTCGATACTAGAAGCTTCTAATGGTGTACACGTAGTCTCAACTTACAACCATTCGTGTAGC
>JANHZU010085578.1:0-10391 GCA_032468055.1 Acrochordus granulatus
CCAAGATGGCAGCATATAAATATGATGAATACATACATATTATAAGGCCTAGAAAAGCCACTATGTAGGACAAACAAGCAGAAGACAAGCAGAGCACATCCATAAACACCAACCACGAGTTGGAAGACACAATGAAAACTCATGGATAGCCTTAACCATAGTTTCAACTGGGAAACTGTTGAAAGCATCCTCAACAAAGCCAAGTCAAAGTACACTAGAGAATTTCTGGAAGCCTGACACTGACAAATCAGCTATCAACAGGCACATAGATATAAACAACATCTACATACCATTTAAAAGAGACAGTCAAAAAGCTGAGAAGGAAACAAAAAGACCAAAACACCTCCTCACCAGCAATCAACCTCCAGATAAGCAGACATTAACACAATACAAGACAAAGTAAACAACAGACAATTCAAGGAAATAGCAACTCAGATAAACAAGTTAACATTTAACAACAGCCTAATCAAAGAACCACCAAGAACACTTCCCCCCACCACTGATAGGGAAATCAGCAGTATATAAAAAGAACAAACCTCACTCTCTTCTATTCTAGCATTGATGTTACCTAGTTGTAGTAATGAAATGTCTGCAAGGAAACAACCAAGCTCAGAGAGCACCAAGGACTCCACATCTTCCAATCTTGTCCACCATTCACAAATCACTTCGTGTTTGTCAGATGTGTAGCTGTTAAACCTCTATAGGTCTACCTGTAGAGGATCATCTCATCTACTTCAGCATGGAAGTAATCCATTCTTTCTCTTGCTGGAAGATTATTATAAGCTCTTCAAGCCTTTCCCCTTCAACATGGGGCTATTCTGGCCACCCATTCATTCTCAGGCCACCTTCTCTCCTCCAGACACCACCACCAAGACCAGCGGCTGTTTTGCAGCACAGCTTTTATCGCCAAGGTTGCTCTGCTGGCTGGGGAGGCTTAAAGAGACAGGATGAAAGCAGCACAGGGGCTGGCCATTTTCTGGACACCTACTTTCTCACAAGACCTTGGTTAGGCCCTGAACTGGTAAGTTTCCACCAGTCTTAGACCAAATCAAACTGTAGATTACCCAGAAATAATAAGAACTGTTTATTGCAAATATTTGAAAGACTCAATAGGTGGACAAAAATGCCAAATCCAGTCTAAGCACTTGGCTGACTGTGTGATCAGCCATCATCATAATTATTTATTTGGTATTAAATTATTACCTGCCTGACTCCCAGTGACTCTAGCTTAAGGGGGTGGGTTCATTCAGAAGACTGTTGATTTAACATATCAAATTATATTTACAGCAGGAAAGAGCAATCTGTATATTACAGAATGGATTTTTTAAACATTATTTTATTTTTTACAGTTCTTTGATCTCTTGGTTTATTCAGTTTGTACCAGCCAACAGTGGATTTTGGGGTGCTTGTCACAAGGGTGAACTCTTATTTATTCAGGTCTTTTCTTCTTGACAATATACTAATTACTTGAATCTTAAACTGAAATCTCCTGTGAGCCTTTTTTTAAAGTTTGCCAAATGACCATTGGCTTCTGACCACAGCTGCCATTAACACTATTTCAATAAAAAGAAGGAAGGGAGAAAAATGTATTTTTATGGCACTCTAGGACAGCATTGTTCAGAACCTCCCAACAGCAAAATTGTACAAATACAAGTGCAAAATGAAAATAAAAATCAATACAAGTTCTTTCTAGCAAACTTTTACCGCTGCTAGTTTTACTGGCCCTTTGTAACTATAATCCAAAAGGCTCAGTTTATTTGCCCATTCACTTTTTAAAGAACCAGGACACTTGGAGAGCAGAGCCAGGGAAGGTAGCAATAAAGTATTGGCGGGATGCAGAGACCAGGGTTTTAGTCCACCTTCCACCCTGGAAGTTCACTGGCTGATTTTGGGCCATTGATTCCCACTCACTCAACCTTCCTTACCAGTTTTCATTGGGGGAATAGACTGAACGACCAACATGCGATATCTCCTGGAAATAAGGTGAGATATAAATCTAATGACCCAGAAAGGAAAAAGAAGGGTTCTACCCCAAAGAACTTACAGTCAATGGGGTTGGTTGGACATGGAGGTGAAAATCTTATGACTACAGGAAAACCCCTATACTAGAGAAGAAAGCTCTATATCCCACTGCTGAGATTCCATTAAGTCTCCAACTGATCCTCTCCAATTTGACTTTGATTCATATCCAACCCTGTTCATGTATTGATAGATCAACATCTCCCTTCTTGTCTTTCTGCCAACAATGTTTCCATTCTATGCTTGCTAAGGCTTAATCATCTTCTCTCATTCCACTCCTTCCCTCCTGGGAAGCTACTGGTTTGGTGTAATCCATCACTCCATCTCTTCCTCCATGGGCACCATCTCTCATATGGTGGCATTTTGAGATTTCTTCTTTATACTTTCTCCTTTTGGTGTACATTTACTTATCTACATCAACACAGGAAATTTGTAATGTGAATAGATGTGGGAGACCTCCTCAGTTGGCTAATTAATTTCATGGGAACTTTCTTCAAGGGTGTCCACCAAATGGACTTTGTGTTATGACCAAAATCTCACTCCTTGAAGTCACAGTTTAACATTACACATGATGGTTTTGGACCATGAAAAAGACTGACACCCTGCTGCTCTTTTGATACTAAATTCCTAGATTTTTCATACAATTTCAAAACAATTCAAGACTGTCCAACTCCTCTGATGTACATGGATCTCCTCCAATATGGACTCAAACTAAACTTTATATTGTTGAACCATCTGTTATTGCCATCTAACAATAATGTTTGTCTTTAATCCATTAAACCAAGGGTTTAATGAACTTAAACTAGTTAAGAAGGGCTCTCCAACACATTCACAGTCATGTTTTTACTATTTTTTCACATTTCTTATGTTTCCTATCATGAGAAGGATTTATACTGCTTTTACTGCTGCATTTCCCTCTCTCTTTTGCTTTTACTATGGCTAATGAATTTCTTGGACATTTTTTTAAAATATATGAAATTCAAAACCAAGAGACACACGTATACAGACAGACACAGCGAGGACAAAGCACATATTTAGGCTAAGTGAAGAGAAATGATCTGAAAATAGAATCCAAAGATTTATCCACTTGATGTCACACAAGATTGTTATTGTTGTTTCAACTGACAATGAAGCTTATGTTGCAAAGCTGTGGATATTCAATGAGACCTTAATGCTAAATCCAGCCTCCCACTATTAATTCAAAAGCTGATTCTCCTTCTAAAAAGAAGGAGACTAAAAACTTTTTCAGGATTTCCTTCCTTTTCTTGCAATGAGCAGTTGAACTGCTGTATTACATTTGTCAAAGGTTTGGCTTGCTGTTGCAGCTCTCTCATGTGGCTATTCCCAGAGGTCTCTGGTCATGCACCTCTTCTAAAAGTAAAAGCTAAAGGTTTCCCCTATCAGTTGTGTCTGACTCTACAGAGAAATGCTCATCTCCATTTCAAAGCCAAAGAACCAGCATTGTCCAAAGTCACTGCTGTGGTCATGTGGCCGTCATACTATATATCGAGGGACCCAGAACACTGTTACCTACTTACCAATTTAGATAAAGGTGAGTCTGCCAGTCATGACCAACTCTAGGGTGCAGTGCTCATCCCCGTTTCAAAGCTGAAGAGCCAGGGTTCATCCAAGGATGCATCTGTGGTCATGTGGCCAGCATGACTTGACGCCAAAGGCACATGGACACTATTATCTTTACCACTCTTACCAATTTAGGCAGTACCTATTTACACTTTGCTTTCAAAGTGTTAGGTTGGCAGGAGCTGGGGCAGGAACAGGAGCTCATCCCATAATGTGGTGCCTGGGTCTTAAACTTGGGCTGCCAACCTTCTGGATGATAAGCCTATTATCTTACCCGCTCAGCCACCATGCCCCACCTGCACCTCTTCACGTCAACAGCAAATTAAAAAAACAAAAACAGGATTTATACACCAAAGGCCTTTGTCATTCCACTCTTGCTTCTTTAAATGAGAGCTCAAGATTTCTGCTCTTATACAGAATGCTCAAAACCCAGATGAAAAAGCCTGTTTGTTTTATCTATTTTTGGTGCAGTAAAAGTGATTCAACTCAAAGGATTTTTTAAAAAGAAGATGATGTTTACAGAGATGGTTCAAAGCAAGCCCAAGACAGTAGACCCTTCCCATTTCAGGTACAAATGCCACCTGGACAGGTAGCTGAATCTTTTTTTTTTTGACTCAACCTCTTCATTGTCATTGCCTAACATTTGATACCTATGAAATCTGTACCTCTAAGGGAACAGCCAATCCTAGTTGTGTAGTGTTGTCTCACACCTAGATCAGAGATTCACGCTTGTCACTAATGATAACAAGAAAAACAAAGTGAATGAAGAAAGGAAGCAGAACCTAAGAGAAATGATGAGCATCAGTCTTTCGATATAATTGCAGAAATTAGCAGCATGGATTCCTTTTTTCCTTCTGCGTATTCTAATACAAATGTGGCTATGTTCATGCATCACATTAAGCTATAATGTGTTTACTTTAGTCAGATTTGGGCTTTATGAGCAAGGTGAACATAGACACTACTATGTGCCATCCAAGGTTTATGGCTTAAATGGTTCTGCTAGCCAGAAATCTGTGATTTAGTTAAACAAACCTTGGTCAAGATGATCATGGTGTTTTTAGACATGAATTGATGCATAACAGATACAACGGTGTCCGCAGGATATGATAGAAAGAAAAAAATCAAGATAGTAACCATGAAGACCCAAGCAAAGCCCCACCTGTTTTTATGTAGACACAAAAAATTGATCACATCATTGTGGCTGCCATCTGGACTTTTCTGACCATATAGATGACAACTGGACAAGAAACAGCATATAACCTGTCACTTGGAACATTAAAGAGTCTAAAATACCACAGAGAGAAGTCTGAAAGAAATTCTTAAACATCTGGAGAATAGGATAGAAAAATGGAAGATTCTCTTCTGGGGCAGAAAACTTTAGAGATATGGCAAGACCAGTATCAGCAAAGCCTTTGAACTAACGGCATGGATTTGGGGAAGGCCACTGCCCCAAAGCAATTTGTTTCTGGGACTGTAAACCCTATTTCCTCTCTCCTGAGTCATTTGTTCCATGTAAAGCTGTCACTAAGAGGGATCTTTGATAGTAATAAGCCGGCTAGTTTGAGCATTGCCATCCTTTTGCCAGCTGGAGGGGGGGAAGCCAGATGCACAGGAAGCAAGTTGTTTGTCCACTGGCAAGAAGAAATATTCATGCCGCAGCACCAGGAGATGGGATGATGCATGCCGAATAAAATGACCTCTTCTGAGTCTTGGTTAACAAGCTTGCCCAGCACGGAGTTCCTACAACACCATCTCCATGGCAGGAGCTGCAGACTTTCCTTGCACTCTTCTGCCCTTTCTAAAATCTCTACCCTCTGCAAGATGGATTGCAAATCATCCTCAATGAAAGGAAAAGCTGGACAACTCTCGTAGAATCATCCAAACAAAGAGCGAGAACCTCTCACAGCAAACAAGCACAGTTCAAAAAGCAGGCACTTTTCCCTTTGCTTCACAAAAGAGATGGAGTTGCAGCGAAGAAAGCAGACTGATCCATGGGGGTGAAGAAATACACATGCAGCTGAGGACGGGTCCCAGAAAATCTGCTTCAAACAATCCATACAGAAGACTGACATCCTCTGTGTGTTACAAACCAGAGCTTGGTGGCTTGTACATTTTAGTGACAAGACAATGCCACTGCAGGATTTTTCTTCAGTGTTAAAACCAACCCTCTCTCAGGAAATTGCATTGGGGAGGGAAGGCAATCAGTCATGCAAGCATTACACTAGCTTTTCTAAATATTCCACGTCAACAGTACATGATCCAATAGTTCACTTCTTGGCCATAAAGGTGTACAGCAGGGTTTTGCGTTTGTTTTGTTTTTTTTTTTGCAATGACAGTGCAGAAGGGGGGAGAGAGAGAGAAAGAGAGAGAGAGAGAGAGGAAGAAATATGCGATCTGATTGCTAATGAGCTGACACTGCAGTGGCTCCAGGAATACGGTATAGTGTACACTACAGGCACCAAACAGAAACAGACAGCAGTGGGAAAGGAGAAGGAAAGAACTTGAAAACACTCATTCAAATCTTAATGGTATCCAATGCTCATGGAGGAGTTAATTTAAATCCAAGGAAGAAAGGGAGGGGGAAATTAGAAGGAGACCCGCTAATGATAAAGTTGGACATTTAAACTGTCCTGTTGCAACATACCCCAACTAAGATGTCTTAGTCGCTCCGTGCGTGAGTCAAAATCCCGCAATGTCTCAGCATGCACCTGCTGGCTCAGACTTTGATTACACAGCTTGGATTTATAAAGCCAGTTAGTTTCTGCATTCATCTGTGGTTTTGTTTTTTTCCCTGCCACAAAAAGTCTATGCCTGCAGAAGGTCCCTAACATCTAGGTCCCTAACAAAAGAGGTGCATGACTATATCATCTACAAGTGGGGAAGAAATACAACCAGGGGGCTTATCTGGAGGCTTTTAAATCATGTCATCTGGACTTTAATTTTTGATGTTATTCTTAAGCTTTTGGGTTCACCTCAAAGCCTTTCTCAACTCCTCTACTCCATGAAGGCCCCTGGATTGGGACAGAATGAAATGAAGAGCAGTGGGGGGATGGTGATAAGTTAATCTTTCATCTGCTGACTCTTTTCCTTCTCCTGTAACAACTTGTTTTGAGAAAGGTTTCGAGATGAAGCTGAAAGCTTAACAATAACATCAAACATTAAAGTCCACATGACAAGATTTAAAAGCCTCCAGATATATTTTATTCCCTGGATACCAGGGGTCTTTTTAAGCATTTCTACTTGTCCATCACTTCTCCCAAAAGGGCCAATAGGTAAAACATGAAAATAAGCATGAACAATTGAGATAGGATAGACTACCACAGTGACTGAAGTGGATGGGGAAAGAATGCGATTTGACAAATGGTGTTGGTGAGTCTTTTTTCAGTCTCAGAACTTTGCCTTCTCTGTTTTTTCAAAGAAACTTGGCAGTACTTCAGAAGTATCCCAGTTTACAGCAGATACCATAAACTCAGTGGCAGATTTGCTATCTGAGACACCAAGGACCAGTTCACACAAGATGCTAAGCCACAGTTTGTTGACTAAAGCACAGCTGTGTTCTATAAGCCATGGCTGACAAAAGCTGGATTTGCATAATCTCAGCCAAGGCTAAATGACATCACTGCTTGGCCTGATACAGTGGATGAATTCAATCTTAGAAAACAATATTAAAATAAAAGTAATTTTTTTAGATTAACCATCCTGAGACAAACACCTCCTTCATTTTCTGTTATTCTAATTCCAGAATTGATATTTATTTTTAAATCTCTATTTGAATCACCCTCATTTATTTATTTGAGAAATGTATATGGATGGCCATCAACCAAAGGGAACTGTGGGCAGCAAACAAGAATAAAAGCACAATACAATTATCAAGTGGAAAAAAAATGTCAAAGCTAGGAAGGAAACACTGAAGTCCCAGTAAAATTGACATCCATAAATCATCCACACTATACATGTGCAGTTTCAGGCTCAAGGGTGGCCTCATCATTAGGTCAACTGATAGATACTGATTCTGTAAGGCTCAAAGAATCAGGCTTAATGGTGCAATTCCAGTCAATAGCTTTATCGAAGCTATAAGGTTACAAGAATTTCTCCAACTGCCCTCCAAACACCTGCACTACCTGACAAGCCTAATGGTCTTCACAAGGAGTGACTGAGGGGACCTTTGGCATTTGTGCCTGGATACTGATTCCAGGCTGATCCCCCTCTTAATGCTGGACTCTACCCTTCCTTCTTCCACAGATTCATGCAGTAGAAGTTGTTGGTAAGGGACAGCAAAATATTATCTTCTCCCTTAGATTCAGTGGGAGATGTTCCGGTCCCACCATTAGAATGGAAGAAAGATTCGATTGTCATCCATTTGTTTTTTGTACATGGAATGAAATGGATCCATCTACTTCTCCTCTGTCTCAAGTAGCAAATTTATCAGACTGTCCAGGATGATAAAACTTGAATTAATTTTATATATCTCTTGTAGTTCACCTGTTCCTCATTTCAGGATCCTAATAGATAAGATACTGAGATGGTCCAACAGATAATTCTTGGCCACCTAATCCAACAATTAAATCCTAGAGTTTATCTATATCAACATGCAGCTGTTATTAAATCACCTATCAGCCTCAAATCTCAAACACATTGGACAACAATCCTTGAAGAATGATGAGAAGCCACTTGAATGTTAGAAGAAAAGGATCTGCAGAGAGGCATCATGAGTAAAATTAACCCATCAGGATTAGCAACTACTAGCTCATTTGCAGAAAGGTAGGTAGATATAATAAATATCTGCTGATATTTCAAATACTATTGCTTTCAGGTTTGGCAAGAATAGCCTCCATTTAGATTATTTATTTCTAGCTGCAAAATTTTAAGTATTGCATGAGCAGGGCCACAAATAATGCTTGCAGCATCACCTGCTTCTGTAATATATCAAACATGCAATATATCAAACGTTTTTAATTCTGAGAAGGTCACCTTTCTCAGCCTTTTCTTTATGCACTTTGCCACCAGATGCTACTGTGCATCAAGTAGGATGGAAAGAGATGGGACACAGAGAAGTTGTTGTTTTCCACATGTTCACAAAATGTTAAAACTGGACACGGTCTACTTTAAATCAATTCATTGGATGAAGAGCTATCGCCAAATGGAAATGTCATCTTCACCCTGAAGAATTAGGGCATTCGCTGCCATGCAGTGCTGACTAATTTGAGCAAGAAAAACAGATGGCAATTCTAACAATCACATTGATCTACAAGGAACTACCCAAACATTTAAAACAAACCAATAGGGGCTACTGTGCTGATGCTTTGCAGCTAAGCCTCTTAGAAAAGATTCATCTGGCCATAGCCAGATCACTGGATAGGGACCCTTTCATCCCATCCAGCAGGGGTCTTGTGTTCTTCTACAAAACAGCAGTGGCCTTTGAGATGTCACTGTCCCTAATTCTCATCCGCATCCATCAGCAGGCCAATGCTCACAGATGATAATGTTGTATTCCATATTTATCAGACACCCATTCCTTAATAGTAACAGTAGAGCAGTAATTAACAATAGATGCCCATTTTAGTGCATCACCCTCATTAAACACTAAATAAAAAGTTGTCTATGACTGTCATTTCCAGAACTCTGGATTATAGGCAAATGATACCAATCTATGGATTCCTTAGAGTAAGAAAACCTAGCTTAGTTGTTAAAACAGAGACTCTCCTAGTAGAACATGTTAGGGGAGACTTATCCTACAACTAAAAATGAGACAGATGTGTTGTATTTTAATATGAACTGGTTTAAGTTGCATTTGCCACTACTCAAATGAAACATACTTGTCCTACGTTGTTTATGCTGTTATCTTCAAATCTTGTGAAAAAAGCTGAATTTCAAATATCTACATACATTCAGACAAACTGCATCTCAAAAAGGCTTATACTAGGTGTTTAAAAATAAGAATAAATTGTAGTTTAGGGAAAATTGCATCCCAAGTGTCTACGATATGCATAAGGAAGAAAAAAACACTTGACAACTGATGCAAGTTCTAAAGCTAACTAAAATGTTATAGTGAACTCCCACTTCTATATTAAGGAAGGGCAGAATCATAGCCCAAATATTTTCCCCTTCTTCTTTCTCAGGAGTAAGGCTAGCATCATAAATGCAGAACCCATGGCCTGCTGGATGAATGAAGCTCCATGGAGGAGAAGATCTACAATGGCTCCAAAGGTTTCCAGATATGGCATTGCATATCAGTCCAGTGGAAATAAACGATTACCAATCCATGTTTTGCCTTCATATTCAGCTGAATCAAATAATAAGACATAACCAAGATATGCCAACAATATCCACCAGTACTTCTCTAAACTCAAACCCACTAGTTATGCTCACACAACATGCTTAAGCCTGTGGATCAAATTAACCCATGTTCTGGATCCTCACAATGCACTGGACCACAAATAAATCAGATGGACTTGCTTCACACAACATTTGTGAATGTTCCAAAATTTTCCCATCACTCTACTAGGTCACTTTCTGAGCCTGATAAATGTGCTTTGGCTTTAGATTTAAGGAAACGTACATTGTAGGCTAAACAATATCCAAGATCCAATTTCATTTATCTGTATTATTATTTACTTGGGTCACAAGTGGAAGAGGGATGGAGCAAGGAAGGTGAAAGCACTGTTACAGCAGGACACATAACTTTACTGTATTGAGTATATAAATATTTTGTTGTTTGTTGTTCAGTCGCGCAGTCGTGTCCAACTCTTCGTGACCCCATGGACTGCATTACGCCAGGCCCCCCTGTCTTG
>JANHZU010085744.1:0-10389 GCA_032468055.1 Acrochordus granulatus
CTTTTGACTTCCTTCTTTAGCATTCCAATCCCCTATGATGAAAAGGACATCTTTTTTTGGTGTGAGTTCCAGAAGTTGTTGCAGGCCTTCATAGAATTGGTCAACTTCAGCCTCTTTTGAATCAGTGGTTGGGGCATAGACATTGATTATTGTAATGTTGAATGGTTTGCCTTTGGTTCGAACTGAGATAATTCTGTCAGTTTTGAGATAGTATCCCAGTACTGCTATTAACTATGATGGCTACTCCCTTCCTTCTAAGGGATTCCTGTCCACAGTAGCATATACAGCGGTCATCGGAATTAACTTTGCCCATTCCTGTCCATTTTAGTTCACTGATTCCCAAGAGGTTGATGTTCAATCTTGCCATCTCATGTTTGACCCCATCCAGCTTACCTTGATTTATAGAACTTACATTCTAGGTTCCTATGCAATATTGTTGTTTACATAATTGGACTTTCCTTTCACCTCCAGACACATCCACAACTGAGTATCCTTTCTGCTTTGGCCAAGCCACTTCACTCTTTTTAGATTTACTAACAGCATTAAGGGTTAAACTAGTCCAGATAGATACAAATCACTATTATACAGTGTTTTCATTTGTTCTCTTTTCCCTCCTTTCTGTTATGTCTGGCTTAATTGAATCACAGTTTTGTAGGTTGGAGTTTTTTCCTTTTTAAGCCATCACTGAATTTTGTTTTTGTGTTATAGTTGGGTATATTATATTATTTAATAAAACAACAATGAGAAAGATAAGAAGAAGTGGGATGACCCAGTACCGATGAAACCAAGCATTCAGAAGTGCCACTAAAATGGTAAATGTGTGGGAAGCAAAATACATTTTTCTCTTTTTCTCCATTTTTCTCCAAAGATCTGTTTTCCTCAAAGAAGTACTTTATAACCTTGATGGGATCGACTGAGCGGCACACACCCTCCTCCCAAATAGTTTGCTGAACGCACATCCTTTTTCCAAACAACTTGTTGAAGGTTGACCCAGCCTAACGACTTGTTGAAGGCTCTGATAAGATGAATGAAACAGAAGCCAAAGGCGGCCTCGTTATCGCCAGGCCGGCAGGAAGGGGTGAGCAGAAGGAAGCCTCAAGGTGGCCTGTGGGCATCGCCAAGAAGGGAAAATTGCAAATAGGGGCTGGGGGAGACAGGATTAGGGTAGTGGGGGATGCAAGCTGAGGCGGGACTTCCTAGGCGGCTCTGATAGGCTGAACACTCCGGGGTACCGATCCAACGGGGAGAGGGAGGAGGGCACACCCGGCCGGGAAGAGGGTATTTCTTGCTCGGCATCCACTGTACCTGCGCGCACTTGGTGCACCCGGCTTTGCAAAAACATTGAATAAACTTTTCTGTCTTCATGCCGAACTCTCTAGTTTTATTTTTAAGTTGGAAGCTGGGCTGTTTCCAACAAATGGAAACGAAAATGTTTGTTACAGTGGAAAGTTCTCTGAAATAAACATTTTAACATCTCCACAGCAATAAGATGAGAATAACATTGAGTATTTTAAACAGCTAATGTTCAGTCTTTGAATTTGGGAAAATCTTTGGACCTCAAGGTTTTCCTGTGGAATGAACCTTTTTGTGGTGTCCTTGGTGCTCTCTCAGCTTGTTTTTTTTGAAGACGTTTCATTATCCAATTAGGTTATATCATCAGTGCTAGAAGGGAGTGAGGTTTGTTCTGTTATTCGTGGTTTGCCCGAACAGTGTCGGTGGGCATGTGCTTGGTGGTTCCTTGATTAGGCTGCCTCTATTTTCAGCTTGTTTGTCTGGGTTACTCGGTCCTTGACTGGCGTATGGTTCACTTCTTCGATGGTTGGTCTGGTGTTAATCCTGCTGCTAAGCACTGCTTATCTGGCGCTGGTTGCTCGTGAGGTCTTTTGTTTTCTCACTGGCTTTTTGATTGTCTCTTCTGAATGTAACGTAGATGCCCTTGATCTCTTTGTCCCTCCGTTGATGGCTGATTTGTCTGAATGCCAGGCTTCCAGAAATTCTCTGGCATGTCTTGATTTGGCCTGGTCTGAGATACGTACAGTTTCCCAACTGAAACTTTGATTCAGTTTGTCCACATGATGTGAAATTAGGAAGTTTTCATCATGTCTTTTGACTCCTAGTTGGTTGTGTTCTACTTTACCTTCCGCAATAGCCTCTGGAGACAAGAGACTACACTGAAGGACAGCAGAAGTAAACATCTTCCTCCAGCATAATTTTCTTGACATGTCTTGTCAGGAAGGACCACAACTGCTATACAACAATGCCCCGGGGATGTATTTATGATTTTTCGCTAACATGCTTTTCTCCAGATACCTGGAGTTGCTTTTCCTGTAATTATCACCATCTGGTCTCTGAGACCTTTTCCGTAACTTCTCCAGTGACTGCTTTTGATGCCATACCTGACCGAAGCTGCATGGAAGGGATCTTGCACCAGAAGAGGATAAATCCTCAGGTTCTCCTCTGTGTGGCACAAGTTGAGGGACAGGCAGGGACTGGGCTCCTGAATGCACCTTTCTCTCCTTGCCAGGTGAAGCTTGGTTTGCCTCTGTCTGAACCGGGAAAGCCACTGACGTTTCATCTTGTGAGGGTGCTTTGAATTTTTTTATATCTTCTTGTTCTTCTTAGAAACATGAAGGGAACTGATTCCGTGCTGTGAACTATGGGCTTCCTCCTTCTCTTTTTGTTGCTGCTGATGTTCCAGCCGGTCTCTGGGAAGTTTAAAATGCAATGTCCACTACATTTGGAGCACCAGCATGGGAAAACATCATGGAACTATTACAGGCCAGGTGACCATCTCATAAGTGTGCTCACCACTGCGACAAAAATGTCGCATACAATGTTGCTTTTCAACATGGCTCCTTACGATCAGTCTCACTTGTAAGTCGTTCGGTGTGATGGAGTTGCGTTCCCTCCTTTTCCAGTTCTAACACTTTTCTCCTTATTAGTTTGCTTCCTTCTATATGACAGGACGGGTCTCATTTCTTGAATAATTTTGATTTCCATGACTTTCCTCTTTTGTCTTATTTTGTGGAATAGACTCAGAACCGACGATAAGGCAAAGAAAAACCCAATTATTATCCACTCCCTGTCCAATGCTGAGTTCATCGCTTGAACACTGACTTTTGTTTAAAATAGTGAGTGAAAGGGTTATCGCTGCCTCTGCCCAGCCCATTTCCAGATCTTTATAATTGTTCATTGATATACAATGTTTCTTCCTTATGGGAATAGGGTATGGCTTGTTTTCAAATTTGCTTTTTTGGGTCATTTATGAAATATATTCTTCCTTTTACGGTGGTTCAATTTTAATGATTGAATTATTTTGAATCCTGGTTTTTGAACAAATGAAAATCAGTTTCTTAACCTTGATGGAAGAATAGCCCATCTTCTCAACACTCATACAATTAAATTATTTTGCACGACTATCATTTGCCCCTGGTTTTGGATCAGTATTGGCTTAAAGGTCCATAGGACTGTGGAGACAAAGAGGAGCAAATATTTAAAAAAATATTTTGTTGTTCTTGATGGCGATGATAACACGAACCTTTTTCACAGAATATCTTCTAATGAAGTAAGAATCCTACACTTCATTTTCGCTATTCAAGTGATCAACAGAAATGCCCAGCTCCTGCACAATCTTACCCTGGGCTACAACATCCACGATAACTATGATAACACACTTGGCACTTCAGACGCCTTGGTGGACATGCTTTCTACTGGACAAGCCAATGTTCCCAACTACAGCTGTGGAAGGAATGACAATCTTTTGGCTCTTCTTGATGCAGCTGCCAGGGACATCTCCGTTCAGATATCAACATCAGTAGGAACCTACAAAGTCCCACAGGTTTGCGTGTATTTGTTTCTATCTGATAAAGTGAGTAGGGTGATGGCGGGTAAGTAAGAGAAACAACCATTTCTTCTTTACGGAAGTTAAGAGCTGCATTTCATCATGGCCATTGTAGGTGCCATGGCGAGGGATTGGGGTCCCCAGTGAGGAGGAGGCAAAGATCAAAGTAGCCAAATCACTCATGACACCATCCCCATTGCTTTGGGGGCATCTGCTATATGCTTGTGAAGGTGAGGAGAGGTACTGTGTCCAATCAGAAGGTCTTCTGTAAAGAAGAAAGGTGCAGCATATGGTGGGAAGTTCATATTTTGTACGTATCTTAACCCAAATAATGATATTTTCAATGTGAACAAATCCCAGATTTGTGAACAGAATCCCAATGGATTATCCTACCTACAGTTAATAAAACATATATTTCTTATGGACTTGTTGGCGCCACAGCATTGACCACATTATTAAAAAAATTACAAGCACGTTAGCCAAGATGTCAACTATTTTTTCACCCTAATATGTTCATGATCAATTTATCATGAAAGACCTGAAGAGAAATGGAGCCCTTGAAGAGATTTTCTACTGGCTGAATTTTTTTAAAAATTGAAAATTGGCAGATTCATATCAATAATATCTGTCATCTCTGAAATGGATGGAAGATGGCAATAGTATATATATATTAAAATGGTTCTTAGCAATTACAGGCCCATTTGTCTTATAATATTGTGCATAAAATATATTCTAGGTTCCTCTTGAGTTCAGTGGATAGTGGGTAGATGAAAAGTGCAGCCTTGCAGAAGAAAGAGCAGGTGTTAGGCAGAATCAATCCACTATTGACAACTGCTTTGTCTTGAACCATCTGATACAAAAAATGTCAGTTAACAGAAACAACAGTTTGCTGTCTTTATAGATGTTAGTGCAGCACATGACCCAGTAAACAGAGAAATATTATGGAGGAAATTGATTGCCCTTAAAATGGAACCCAGAATATTAGCCCTGATTAACGCCCTTTCTACAAGCATTCTTTGAGAATGCGGGTTGGGCTCAATGCACCCACGAGAATTAGGATTGGTACTTATGAAGGGGTAAGAGAAAGGAGTGTACTTGAACCATTGTTATTCAGTCTAGACTTCAATGACTTACCAGGACTAATGAAGGATCCTGAAGCAGACATGCCCAAGGTGCTAAATACCTATTGTAACAGCATTTTTTAGGATGAAGCGTATGATATTATCATAGTCTCAAGTTGTGTTGTGTAGTTTGTTGAGAAGAGTTGGTTCCTAGTGTCAAACTAATTCTCTGATTAATGATAAAGCAAAGGCAAAATTTATGGTCTTTGGAAAATGACATCATGGCCATAGATGGCTACTTGATAGTGAGCGAAGAGAATGAACTAACATCTTTCCTTATCTAGGGGGAGTTTCCTCTGGAACAGATGTCAGCATGCTCTTCCTCAAAGGAGCTGATTCAGAACAGTGAATTTACTGATTCAATAAAAGAAATAGCTATCCAGCTTCCTTAGCCGGAGATATTCAAATTTATAATGCCAAGTTTACCCCCAAGCTCTCATGTCAAGCTGAAGTTTGGTACTTAAGTTGCATCACTCTTAGAACAAACCCAATCACATCACCCGAGAAGAATCTCCAGGGCGGATGAAAAGACTTCACCTGCTCTCCTGAGAGCTGATTTGGGAATTTATACAATTTGTTCTTTGTCGAAAATCAGGGCATATAACTCTGGGTGGAGAATCAAGTTACGAAATTGACCGACTTCCAGAATTCTGTCTTTTAGAAGAAAAAAATTCAGTTCCAATCTTCATGGATTGTACAAATGACAAATTATACTAAGAGCTGCTTTTCTCTTGTGCTCTTGGAGAGCAAATTAAAAAAATAGCTGCACAAAGAGTTGAGAATACTGAAGCGGAGAAATATGTAGCCGCCCTCAGTGAAGGTGGCACATTGAAATGGATGAATGTTCCTTGGAAATTGCCAAGTATTTCAGTGCAGAAATGCCCAACCATCTTAGGGCAGTATTTACCTGAGAAAGATGAGGGGCTGGACACCACGTCTACGTACGGAAGATTTAACCAAGGGTCTGGAACAGACCTGGATTTGCTGAATACCAGAGATAGAAGATGCATTATATTGAAATCTATTATTTCGATGTCAAGTTGTATCAGAACAAGATCGTTATCTCGGGTCGCACATTAAATGTATGACCTATTTGGATCCTTATATTAAAACCACGTATCTCCTGTGTGGTCAGAATTCAAGAATTATATATAATACAGCCCTTTATTGGTACAAAACAGTTCACATAAAATCTGCATTGTGGTAAATTGTAGGGGTGATGGAGAAATACGCTTTTCATTCTTTATTCTCATTCATTTTTTCCTTAATCGGTTTCTTTTATTGAAACCGATGTTTATAAATGGTCTTGTTAATGTTCTGTGCTTTGTATGCTGTATCTGGGTATGATCTAATCACTAATTACCAACAGACTGTTCTAATAAGTTCAGGGGAACAAAATTGTATTTGTTAAAACTTGATGTTCTGGTCATGATCTGACCCGAAATACAACACAGAATTCTCCATTGCTTTTTCAGATTGGTTATACAGCTGCTTCTGAAGCTCTGGGTGATAAAAGTCAGTTCCCTTTTTTCCACCCAATGCTACAAAAAGAAAGTTTCCACTACCCGGGAATCGTCCAAATTCTCGTCCATTTCAGATGGACTTTGATTGGCCTCTTTGCTTCAGACACCGAGAAGGGAGAGAATTTCATGAGGACTTTTACTCCAATGCTTGTCAGGAATGGAATTTGTGCAGTTATATCCCAACAATTCTCAACAACTCAATATGCAGCACCCCTCAGGGAGGCCATCTCTAAGTGGAGACGAGTCAATGTCTTTGTTCACTTCATAGAATATGTTTCCCTTTTGGACAGGATTCTTCCTTTCCATGTAACGCTTGAAGGTTTGCCAGGACCCATTGAAGGGAAGATCTGGATCATAACAGGCTTGGGGGAGTTTCCAATTAGGAGGCACACATTTCTCAGATACGTCCATAGCATATGGACCTTTGCTTTTCAAAGGAAAAACAGGCCAAAAGATGATGCATTTGAACCCGCTTTCTTTGTGGAACCCCAATTTGAAGAACAGTCTTTTCATTGCTCTTTTTCAAAGCATATCTTTTCTCCCAAAGGGCGGAGAAGATGCACCCAGAAAGCACCACTGGAGACCCAACAGGAAAATGGCAGGGAGCTTATTTCAAATGAACCCCATGTTTACAGTATCATTCAGACTCTAGCCCATACCTTGAATGCTGCATATTCCTCCAGATCAAGATGGAGAAGGAAAGAAGGCAAAGAGAAGTTGGGAGCTCCAAGGATGCAGCCGTGGCAGGTATGGCGTCCTAACAAGGATCCATCAAACTTTGAGAGGAACCCCAAGGAGAAGGAGGGAATCGTCTCAACTTGCTTGTGCTTCAAAAGGCCAGCAGGTTTGGCCAATCTCGTCACTTGGGGCATCGTGTTCCAAGGAGAAGGCGTCATGGCAGACACATTTTGAAAATTTAAAAGGGTGTATGCATTTTTCAATAAATTCCTGCATGTTTGTGATGAGCACTGTTAAATGTGAAGGAGACTCTGCGCCAATCCAGCCCAACTCCTCTCTGCAGGAATGCCAGCAAAACTTTTCTTCCTTGGCTTCGTTGCCCTTCCCTGAAGCAACTCCAGCTTTTGTGCAAGGTCTTCCCCAGATGTGGCCCCTGCAAGGGAACCCGGCACTTGAGCTGGGGTCTCCCCAGATCAGAATGTTCCGTTCCTGAGATTCCTCTGGATGCATCGGCCTTCTTCCCACAAGCATCGCACTTCCGACTGACATTCGCTTTGCAATCAACTACTATTTTGAGATCATATTCGCAAATATGGAATTGTAATCGAGTTTGGTACCCATCATTAATAATATTACATTAAATGAATCATATAATTATCCCAAGTCATTAAAATACCACCACCATTACTGATTTATTGTCATCAATGACCAGTATAAATATAGTATGGAAAAAATAGGAATGGAAGCTTAGCGAAAGGTCTGCATTGTCGCTGGCATCCATTGATTCTTATACCTTCTTCTTCTTTACTTCCTCTGTTAGCACTTTGGGTGTCGAGGGAGAGACAAAGTTCTGGTTCTTGCACTTCTGGCAGCCTCAAGCAGTGTTATGTGATGCTGTTGAGGCGTCCCTCTGATGCTGTCTCTCCGTCTCCCTTTGGGTTTGCCTCATGCTCTTTGACCTTCTTCTCCTTTCAGACATGCCTTCTTTGGTGTGGAGTCCCAAGACATCCTCCCCAGGTGAGCAGACCTTTCTGTCTTCTGTCTCCGTATGCGGTTTAGGATTGTTTCTGTCCCAATTATTTCCCTGATGATCTCATTCCTGATCTCATTTTATCCCTCCTGGTTGCTCCAGCAGCTTTCCTCAAACATCCAATTTCATGGTGACCAGCTTGCTTTCTTCGTTGTGAGTGTCCGTATTTGGCGCTGGTCGCACACGCTCTGCACGAGATGCTTCTCTGTACTGATCGGTACGGCCTTGTGTCGCAGGAGTGGGGCTGGCCATCGCGATGCTTGGGTTGCCCCACTGCATCGCATGTTAGTCTCTTTGTCCATCTGTCCATCTTCAGTGAATGTCGTCCCTCGGTGTTTGATCCTGGCACTTGCTTCATCCTTGTTTCCTCGATTTAAGGTATATTGTTTTCTTCCAATTGCCATCACTTCTGTCTTCTCTTCACTGATTCTCGTAGCATTTATCTTGCACTCTGAGTTCATAGGCATAAAATGTTGTTGCAGTTCCTTAGTTGTACTTGTTATCGATGCCTGATCATCTGTAAACGGCTATTGGGTGTTGATATCGTTTCTGTTTTTGGGCTCAGCTTCTTTACTTATGCTGTCCATGTGGGTGATAAATAATAGTGGTGACAGCACACATCCCTCTTTTACTCCGGATGTTGCTGCGAAGGGTTCTGATATTCCTTGATTTATTCCAACTGCACTTCTGCAATCGCTGCATAAGCTTTTGCACAGTCGAATAAGGTGTTCCCTTGCACCCTATTGGTCATTGTTCGCCACAGCAATTTCCCATCAACTCTAATGCTTTCTCTTGGTCTACGAATACGACAAAGAGGCTCTTACTACATTCCAGATTCTTTTCCATTCGTTGTTTAAGCATAAACATCGCATCTATTTCTTCTAAAAGCCACCTGTTCTTCTGCTGGCTGCAGTTCTGCAACCGGTCTTCACTTGTCTCTGCTATCTTGGCACACATTTCCACTACGGGGCTCAAGAGTGAGATGCCTCGATCTTGTGTGCATTCTTGTTTGCTCCCTTTGCTTTTCCCCAGTGGTACTGTTGTTGCTTGTTGCCGATGTAGGTGCAGCTAGTTGTGTCCGTGCTGCGTTAAGGGTTCTGCGCGGCCATCGGGTGCTGCGTTCCCTTGCTGCTTGGGTTATTTCTGTGGGTGGCCCATCTGTTCCTGGTGCTTTGTACTTGGGTGGCCCTTTAGCAACTCCCACTACTTCTTCGATCAATAGTTCAAGTCCTAGAACTCTTGTTTTGCAGTCTGGGGTTGTCTCTTTGCGAGACTTTTGCGAAGAGTTCATGGAAATGCTCTCTCCACCTTTCTATTACTTCTGATGGTTCCGTTAGCGGATTTCTGGTCTTGCCATTAACTGTTTCTGTGGGGCTATACTTTTCCCCTCTTTTCCGTATAGTTTTGACTACTTTGAGAAATGTTTCTGCAGGTGTCCTCTTGTTATCTGCTGATGACTCTCCAAAGCACTCCCGGGATTCTTGTTTTGCTTTCTTGGTTATCCTGTTGGTGTCTCTTGTTGTAATCTGGAGTTTATACGATCTTCTTCCTTCCCTGATTTTATCCAAGATTTGTATGATTCTTTTTCAACTTTTCTGCTTGTTTAACCTAGTCACACCACCACGCAGTGTGTTTCATCCCATTTCATCTTATTCCTCCTTTTCTCCTTCAGGACCAAGCAGGGTAGTTCTGTCTTCCTTCCGTTCGTCGTCCACGTTTCCCACCTCTGGTGGCAGTCGGTCAAATGCTGTCTCCGCCTTTCGTTGTAACTGTTCTGCTATCACTCGTGCTTAAGTTCTGCTATTTTAATTAATTCTGTTTTTTTAATTTGTCTTTTCTTGTTAGTGTTAGATTTGTCATTTCTGACTGTCAGCTCACGATCCGATGGGGATTTGCATTGCACTGAGTATTCTGAACCTTCTTTTTACTCTTGGAGGTACGTGATCAATCCAATTTTTAGTGGTGATGCCATTCCGTTGTTACCGTATGTAACATTGTGAGCCTCAGTGTTCAAAACTGCGTTGGTGATAAAATGATGGTGTTGGCCGCATCAATCCACCATCCTTTGCCCACTTTTGTCCCTTTCACTGCTCTTCGCAGAATGCAGGTCAATAAACTGTTTGTCCTCTCTTCTGTTGGTGCCCTCTCTGCCGTTGAAATCTGCTGTAGCATTCAGTGCACTGTTAGCTTCCACTT
>JANHZU010086186.1:0-10380 GCA_032468055.1 Acrochordus granulatus
AAGGAAGGAAGGAAGGAAGGAAGGAAGGAAAGTTCTTTCCTCAAACGATATTTTTAATTTATTGAAAACTACTGGAGATATTTCTCCAAAATATATTTTCTAGGTTGATAACCACTATGAGATATATATGAAAAGAGATATAAGTGACACTAATTCTTTTTCTTGTCTTTGGGGAAATTATCCTTCAATAATAACTGTCCTTATTAAATACATAATATTTTGTAAGAACACTCTTACGTTTTGCCAGCACATTTTCATAGAGTGTTTGGAATGAGGATATTGTAAGAAGCAGCACATTTCACAACATGAAATCAAGTTCTTAGTAGAAATATGTCAACAACCAAGATTATTGCTATCCTTTTCCTATCTGAACAGGGAGGAAACCATAATAAATTCACGTTCTTGCCCTTTTCTGGATGTGAAAAGCCCAAGTTAATGTGCTGGTGAGATTTGTTATATCTGTGAGCAGAAAAAGAAAATAGCTGAGAGATGGTCCCAGTCACAGATGACTAACATGAAAGCACTCGAGTGAACTTATTTGGGGTGACAAAACTCCTTTAGTCCAAGAAGTCAAGCCCATTGTTGCTTTATTAACTGTCCAGAGCATGAATAGCAGTAGTTTAAACAAACACTTAAATGAAAGCAAGTAGCCAAGTAGAGAAGTCCTGGGGTTTTCTTTCATAACTTTTGGAGCAAGGAGGTAAATTAGCTAAAATTTAGTTTAAAGGGCAGAGGCCAGGCAAGTGAGATGTCAAATAAATGCAAATGTGAAGTTCATGTGACCAGGAAACTTTTATTTCTTCTTTCCATGACAGCAGTTCATGGAAGTACCAATATTAAATTATATGTACATGTACATGTGTATATGTGTGTATTCCAAGCTTTTTTAAAAAAAACATTTAAACACATTTAAATGCATTCTAAAACTAAAGGTTTCCCCTGCCAGCCATGGCCTATTCTAGGGCATGATGCTTATCTCCATTTCCTAGCCAAACAGCCAGCATGTCTGATGACACTTCCATGGCCATACGGCCAGCATGACTATATGCTGAGGTGCATAGATGCTGCTTCCTTTCCCACAGAAGGCGGTACCTATTTATCTACTTGCATTTTTACATGCTTTAGAACTCCTAGGTTGACAGGAGCTAAGCAGACAATGGGAGTTCACCCCGTTACTCAGCAGGTCTTGGGTCTCAAACTCAAGCCACCTGACCTTCTAGTGAACAGCCCAGTATCTTAACCATTCATGCCACCATTGTTGTTGCATCCCTTCTTAATTTTAATCTCAGCTAAGGAAGAAGGGAACCTTCTCCATCTAGATTTAATTTTGTAATTCCATTTGGTTTCATTTTCCAAATAATTTTCTATTAAAAGCCGAAACCTCTTCAAATATGTTGTTTATTTGTGTATGTAAATGTTATAACCCTTCATCACTATAGGACAGGAATTTACTAGATCCCAAATATTATTTTTGTCCATATTCTAATATAAAAAGATTGAAAGACAGTACAGGTAGATTACCATTAGTAATTTGTGGACCTGTGGGAGGCAGATTAGCTTCAGCAGATTTGCTACAGTGTCCTGATTCCCTTCGTTGGGGGTAGGGGAAAATAAAGCAGTGTGATTCCTGCCACCTCAAATCCTCAACAAGATTCCATTAGCTGTCACCTTTTGAAACTTTGCAGAATACTATTATTTTGCTTTTACTTCCTGGTCCAATGAACATATATTTCTGTATACAGAAAGTCCTCGATTTAGGAAATAGTTACTCCAGACCACCCAAAGGATACTTATGACCCAGTTCCATTGTCTTCCTGCCCTGCAATTACATGAATGCATTTTGGGCACTTGGCAACAGGCCCACATTTACAGCCATTTACAGTGCCCTCTGGTCACGTGATCATGATTTCTCTCTCTCTTTTTGCAAGAAATCAGCATTTATTTTGGTTTCTGGCAAAAAAACTCCCATTGGGCACAATGGGTTTGCTTCACAACCATTGCAAAAAAAGTCTGTAAAATCAGGCATGGTCATGTGGTGTCCTGCTTAACTTATGATTGTAATTCCAGGCTCCATTACAGTCGTAAGTCGAGGACTAATTGTACAGCTAGGCAAATTATATAAATATAGTGAATAAATAAATGGGTGAGTAGGATTCAAACTCTTTTTGAGTTAACCAGTTTTTACTCTCTTTGGAGTTTCGAGGTCACAAGAGACGAGGAGAAAGAGAGCTGGTCCTCACTGAACGATCACTCATTTAGAGACCATCTAAACTCGCAACCGTGCTGAATGGGTGGTAGTTATAACCGGACCTCATACTTAGGGTTGTTGCAACCTCCCTGCAGTCACATAATTGTGATTTGCCACCTTCCCTGCCAACTTCCCACAAGCAAATTCAATGTTTACATGAAATCCTCACTTAACGACCACATGATCACGTAACACCACCAATCAGGACTGCTGCTGCTATGTGGCGCAGTCACGTGGCTTTCTGATTTATGAGAGCATTGCTTAACATTGGAGTTTCCGATCCCAATTATTGTCATTAAACGAGGCCTATCCGTATGACACCATGTCACGGTCTTAGCCTACGGTAAACGAGGAATGTGGAACCTCTCCAGCCTTGGATGATCTCAAGAAGATAGGCAGGTTCATGCCTGCCAGGATTCGAAAAGAACAGCAGCAGGAAAACCAAGTAGAAGGCAAGCCATTTTAGTTTTCTCGCTACTGGCAAGACATGGACATGTGTGTGAAGACCCAACATGGCCAAGATCAATAACGTCAGGTGGACCACAGGCTACATCTGAAGGACATCAATGGAGGAAAGATGGAAAAGACCCACTTACGGGTGGGAAGGTCTTTAGAAGAAGACCCCCTTCCAACAAAGTCAATGCAGAAGCATCACAAAACCAAATCAGGAAGGGCCATCCCCCTAGTCAAGGGATTTCCCCATCAGGTACCTCAAGTTGGGGGCCGTCAAGTTAGATGAGAAGTGAGACCACCCTGGAAGACACATATGGGGCTCCTCAGACTGAAAAAGCTACCTGGATAAAGCAGGAAACATTTCTAGTCAACAAGAAAAGCAGCCTAGCGGCCACCGCTCAGCCTCCAGGCAGCTCTACCTGGAGGACCGAGGACCTTCATCCACGCAGGGCCGATGAGGCATCAAGCACGTGCCCCATAGCCCTGCAGCACCGAAGCTTTCTTCTCATGCTCTTCCCTTAATGGCTAGTTTCGGAGGTCACATGGGAGCACCGAGGACTCATTTTGCTAGCCACCCTACCATTCCGCAGCAGGACTCCCGTGGCGCATGGAACATCCTTGCCTTTCCCCACCCGAGGGGTTCCTTCCCTCCGCTTTTAGGGCCTGTCACCGAAGGAGAGCAGGGTGGCCTTTCTCTCCTCCGTTCCCCCCCACATCGTTCCTGCTTCCCTGATGCGCTGCAGAGTGGAGCCCCTGCCAAGAAGCCTGCTCTAACTTTTCACATCGGTCCGTTCCTTGTTCAGGGCAGAACTGAAGGCCTTCCAGCGCACTTTCCCGAACTCCTGAGATTCCAGGAGGAACACAAAGGGCACCTCGCTTTTTGGGTCTTTTAAATTTCTGGGTTTCCCCTTTTGTCCCTCCTTCTGTTGCTGAGATGTGTTTTTCTGTCTTCCAAGTGTGTACCTTCAACTTCTGGGCGGAACTATCAAATCTTGTGGGGTCCACGGTGCTCTCTGAGCTCAGTGGCTTTCCTGCAGACGTTTCATTTCCCAAGTAGGTAACATCATCAGTGCTAAAAGGGAGGAGGAGGAGGAGGAGGAGGAGGAGGAGGACAACGACGACAACTGTGGGGTCCTTGGGCTCTCTGAGCTTGTTTTCTTGCAGACATCTTATTTCCCAGCTAGGTAACATCATCAACCGCCCCAATTATTAGCACTGATGGTGTTACCTAGTTGGGTCACGAAACGTCTGCAAGAAAGCCACCAAGCTCAGAGAACACCGAGGACCCCACAGTTTGACCCTGGGCTGGAAACATTCTCTTCTGTTGGTACTGGCAAATATTGCTAAGTATCTGTTATTATTATCTACTTAATACAGGTAGTCCTCAGGTTGTGACCATCCGTTCAGTTTGAAATTACAACGGCACCGAATGAATGGCAGTTACGACTGGTCCTCAAAATTCCAGTTGCTGCAATGCCCTTGCAGTCAAGCGATCAACACTTGGGCACTTTGTGACCAGTGGGCATATACAGCTGGCTGCAGCATCCTGCCCCGTGCCAACTGCCTCTGCTTTGACTCCCCCCAACTGCCCATCTCCGTGACCTGCACTCGACCCCTACTGCTCCCCGTGCTGACCTTTGCCATCTTCTTCTTGCGACTGGCCCAGGGAGGTTGCTCAGAAGTGTCAGGTCCTTGCCTAATGACTGCAGCCAGAACTGCTGGAACTGTCATCATTAAGCGATACAGTCATTTGATGTTTAGCTGAATGACCACTTCGCTTAGCAACAGAAATTCCAGGCCCAATTACGGTTGTAATCGAAGGACTACCTTCTTACCTATTTATCTACCTTCCTACCGATTTGTCTACCTACCTATTTATATACCTATTTACCTACCTACCTACCTTCCAACTGATCTACCTACCTACCTATTTATCCACCTTCCTACCTATTTACGTACCTGCCTTCCTCTCGATTTACCTACCTTCCTATTTATCTACCTACCTATTTATCTACTTACGTTCCTATTTATCCTACCTATTTCCTTACCCATTTACCTACCTTCCTATTTATCTACCTACCTACCTTCCTACTGATCTACCTACTTAACTTCCTACCTATTTACCTCCTACCTATTTATCTACCTGTCTTCCTATTTTTCTACCTACCTACCTTCCTATTTATCTACCTACCTTCTTACTGATCTACCTACCTATTTATCTACCTACCTTATCGATTTATCTACCTACCTACCTACTGATTTATCTACTTACCTACCTACTGATTTATCTACCTACCTACCTACTGATTTATCTACCTACTTTCCTATTTACCTATCTACCTTCCTACCTATGTACCTACCATCCTACCTATTTATCCACCTACCTACCTACCTATTTCTCTACCTACCTACCTTCCTCCTTATCTACCTCCCAACCTATTTATCTACATACCTTCCTACCTACCTATCTTCCTACTTATCTACCTACCTATTTATCCACTTACCTACCTACCTTCCTACCTACCGATTTATCTACCTTACGTCTTTAGGCCCTTTTGGAAAAATAAGAGGGTGGGATCCGACGGTTATCTCAGTTTCGATAGTTTTGAAAAATCACGCTTTTTTAAAGGTACTTCTGAAAAAAAACTTGTTTTTTCGCGAGAGCCTTGGCTTTATCCCTGTTTGCACTGCACTTCTTAACGGAAGGTGCGACCCAGGAGCCCCCTGAATGAAAGCAAGAGAAAAGGATTACTCATAACATCATTCCCACTCATAGGACCCTCACTTGCAAATGTTAATTATAACGTTTTAATTGCAATAATTGAATAATTAATTTGCCGCTGTTGTGTTTCTTAGGAAAAGAAGGTATCAAACGGACTGATGATTCACGTTGTAATAATGAGGTTCCTGCTTTAAAAATATTTGACCAAGTGGGGTTTAATCACTTAAAATATCATTTTTTTTTGGGTTTTATACAGCCTGCTTAGAATTTTCTGGCAATAATCCAGCAGCCTATGTAAAAGTACTAGCTTGAACCTACTCCAAATCATAAACTAATAAAGACAATAAACCATAACTTAACAGATGATAACCTCCCTCCTATTAAAGGACATAAAACATTTTCCTAGAAAGGAATTACTGAACGCTATTTATGCTGAAAGTAGCGCACTTACTATAAAGCAAGATTTCAACAGTAAAATAACTCCCTCAACCATGAATACTTAATTACCAATAGCAGAAAATGTTCGGCTGCCAGCAAATCACAAATAAAGAAAAAGATCTTGCTAAGCTATGAGGAACAATGAATTCCACATATCGGTAGTCCCCGACTTATGACTACTTGCCACATTCTTACAACACCGTGTACGTGCATTAGGCCAGACTCCTTCCACCATGCACCCTTCCCATGTGCGGAACTGAACCCCCCAAATTCTCAGCCAAAACTGACCCAGAATGACCTCCATGCCATCTTGTATCCCTCTGGATACCCAAGAAGATAAACAGTCCTCACTTAATGACCATATAGGGATAGTCCTATATCATGACCATATAGGGATAGTCCTCAACTTATGACTACTAGCCACATTCTTACAACATCTTGTACGTGCGGTAAGCCAGATTCCTTCCACTGAGGACCCTTCACATGTGCTGAACTGTGCCAATGACCACTCAAAGTTACGATGAACCCCCCCAAAAGTTATTTGGACCCATCTTTGAAGCTATGAATGCCGCCACACCCCGGCCGTCACGTGATCGCATTTTGGGCATTTGGCAACTGGTTCACGTTTACAACCAGCTGCAGCTTAGGACTTGCAACATTTCTTCCCAGTTTCTAGTGGATTTTTGGCCAGTTTCCTGCAAAAAAAACCCCCCACCTGTTCGGGAGAATGGATTCACTTAGCAGCTATGTAGTTTGCTCGATGACGTGATTCACTTCAAGGCTGCAGTGATTCACTTTACGACTGTTGTGGAAATATCCGGTCAGGTTCCGTGGGGACCCACTTAAATGACCGCAATGACTTTCAACCAAAAATCCAGGCGCAGCTGCGGTCATTCAGCGAGGATTCCACGGCCGTCCAGCACGAAGGGCTCTCAATCCCCTCCGCGCGGCACAAAGACGGATGAAACAGAGAAACGCTCATTCCTGCACGTCGTGGCCGCCTCCTCCCACCGCACGCAAAGGTCCTCGCTGCACCACTTGGTTCAGACGCGCCACAAAAGGCATCGGATTGCCACGCTGCGAATCGCCAACCGCCGATCATTTCGGAAAGCTTCCAAAATGCGTACGGGCCAAAAGCTGCGAATCTTACCCCAAATCCCTGAGAGAGAACGCGTGGCAGCGGGACACGGGAGCCCCTGGCTTCCGGAAGCCCATCTCCTTGCCCCGCTTTGCGGCGTGACCCCCTTCCTGCGAAACGCCACCGCTCCGCCTCCCCCTCCCTTCTCACATCGTAGCAACCCCGACGAGGAACGCGCATCGGACCGACGGATTAAATGGACGGGAATTAAAATATATTCCTAGGAGAAGAGCGGGCTGGTGCGCGGTGCGCGGCTTCCCACCGCTTGGGACAATCCACCTCTACACCCTTGAGGACGAGCTGACTTACCTAAGTTGGCACGGACTCGAAGATGGCGCCCAGGATAGCCAAATGCTGGGCAAGGCAACTTCATCTCTGTCCGGGGAGGTGCATCCTTGGCGCTCTACGGAGCTGCGACTGGCCAGCCCCACCTGGAAGAAAAGGAGGCAGGTTGAGCGTCTCCACCGCGCGAGCGTGAACCTTGACGTGCGCTCAGTCAAGCAGTCGGCCGCTGATGGAGCCTCCCTTCCCAGGCATAGGGAAGCCCCAGGTAAGCCAGCATGGATGCTCTTGCTGGGAGGTGCAGCATCTACCTCTTGACGAGGCCATAAACCGAGGACGTGAATGGACGTACACATCACGTCGCTAGACGGAAGATGGCTGCTGCCGTCTCGAGGAGGGCAAATAGCTCGGACGAGTCAAATCCGTAACATTTTAACACGCTTCGTAAGGGGGAGAAACGGATTACTCAAGAGGCAGGTAGTCCTTGACTTACGACCGGTTCGCAAGCGCTTGTTCGAAATGACAACCTACCTGAAAGGGGGAGTTAACAACCCGGATCCAAAGTTCTCATGGTCACCTCCCCCGCGCCCAGGGTTGCGACCGCACTTTGGGCATTCGGCAACATAGCCGCATTTAGAGCCATTTGCAGCATCCCACGGTCACGAGACTGTTTTACGACAGTTTTGCTGAGAAGTGGCACTTACTTCCAGTTTTCGGCAAAACCGTGTCATAACGAACAATGGGTTTGCTTAACAACTTCCACCTTCACTCAATGACCTCCACCTTCACCACCCAAAAGTCAGAACATTTTGACTTTATGACCATTATAACAGGCAGGTTCCATGACGGTCATAACTTGAGGACTACCTGTATACTGGTTTGAAGCAGAGCAGAGAGTAATTATTTGCCAAATAAAGAGTGAAAAGAGGTGCCACAGCTGTCGTTTGACCAGAAAAGCTGAGGGACAAACGAAAATTATGGGCTGTAGAAGCCAAGAAAGGCTTGGAAAAGCAATCCGGAGCGCAAGATACTCAAGGTCTTTGCTCCAGAGCGAAGGAACATTTAACTGGCTAGAAAATCACGGCGGGCACAGATTAAACTTCAATCTTTCTGCTTCTGAATCGAGAGAGGTGAAAAAAATCTTTCAGATCCTTGTCACCCACAAACAGGCAGTATAAAAAGTTATCCAAGAACAGTCCATCGCGGCAACGAAGCAGATTTTTTGCAGAAATGGTCGGGAGACCAAGCGGCGACTTTTTCACTCTCAGGCGCCCCTACGGCCAAAGGATTTGGTTCCAAAAGAGAGGACCCTACTCGACTTGAGATCTTTGGGGGCACCTTTTCCTACCAGAAGAGAAGGACCTCAATGTATGGCCGTCGTTTACAAAAGGACAGACCAGGTAAGGCGCGTCCAGAATGAAATTCACAGGTTTCAGCGCAGGCAGACACCCCAACTCCAGGAGAGGAGCAGCCAAATAATCAGGAAAGTGTGAAATCTGGTATTCTTCTCTCTTGCTTTTCCTTTCTCTCGTCACTGCACCACGTACAACGAAATTAAAAATGCCACCCAGTCAGGGCATCACTCACAGTTTCACAGAAACTATAAATTAGGAAACTTCAAAGCGTGAACGCTCTCCAGATGGCTTCGGTCCAGCTCATCTCCGCCAGCCCAACCCACCTCACAGGGCTGTTGTTGTGGAGGACACAGGGAGAGGGGACATTAGGTGGCCCCGAGTGGATCAAAAATAAGCCCAAGGGTAACAATGGAGCCCGCGCATTGCGAAAGAGGCGGCGGCTCTTGCAAATGCGGACTCAGCACCAAATAAACCCAGGGGTGACATTCGGATTTAAGTATTATTTTACTTTCTTTCTCTGTATCCTGCTTTTATTACTTTTTTTTAAAACCTTGGGGTTCGTCTCAGAGCTGACTAAAGACACTTTTACGGGGGGGGGTGTCAAGCCGAAGGAACGCTTATCTGGGGTTCAAACTGAGAGCCAGACTGGTGAAGGCGTCAGGCTGGAAACTGGGGGGCCACGAGTTCCAGTCCTGCCTTCAGCACAAAGCCGGCTGGGCGACCTTGGGCCAGCCGCTCGCTCTCGGCCCCAGAAAGGAAGCAGTGATAAACCACTTCTGAAAAAGTTTGCCGAGAAAACCGCAGGGGCTCGTCCAGGCAGCCTTGGACAACCAGGCACCATTGACTTAGCTGCCCCCCCTCCCAAAAAAACACCCCTTAAATATACACTGGTTTGGGCTGGGAGAGAAGACCAGAGACTCACTGCCCGACTCCAACCACACACACACAATCTCAGGGTGGTCCCTGGCTGTATCGATCAAATTCAAGCTACGAAGAGGATCTGCTCTACGCATTTATGTAGAAAAGGCCCCTCTTCAGACGAGGAACAGGGCAGCCCTAAAATATATCACTGCTGGACTTCACAGACAACAGTAATGCTCCCAGGAGGCTGTTCTTCGTGATCTAAATTTTCTAGCCTTCCAACCAGAGTGACCGAGGGTCCTCCGAGACGATCGTTAGCTAGTCGGGCAGATACCTGCTGATCTGCTCTTCGCTGAAGCTCCCTTTAATTTATTCAACCGAGGAAGGGCACTGAAAACGAAGATCCCATCGCTGCAGCCACCGGGGTTCCTTTCTTGTCTCTTTCAAGTTTCCAAAAAGAAATTAGCTCTGCTAATTTTTCTGGGAGGTTTTGAACCAAGAAGGGTCAAGGCCATGTGAACAGAAATACACAGCAAATCCACGTGTGAACGCAGAAAGATAGTGATGAATGGCCCAGCATCTTAGCGACAGAAACATCCTATATTAAATTTGGGTGTTGTTTTTTTTTAATATCTTTCTGTCCTCAAGTCTATCACCAATTTTGTTGTTTAGTCGCGCAGTCGTGTCTTACTCTTCGCGACCCCATGGACTGCATTACGCCAGGCCCCCGTCTTGCACTGCCTCCCGGAGTCTTCCCAAGCCCTCGCCCATCACACCGACTATGCCATCCATCCATCACATCCTCCGCCGTCCCCTCCTCCTCTTCCCTTCAATCCTTCCCAGCATCACAGTCTTTTCTAATGAGTCCTCCCTGCGCATTATG
>JANHZU010086500.1:0-10374 GCA_032468055.1 Acrochordus granulatus
GGCAGAGCTCTCATCTTCATTAGAGCACACAAGCCCCCCAACCACAGCAAGGTGGTGCCTCACTGGGGGGAAATATCCCTACTATTACCAAATTTACTCTTCCCAGAAATACTGCGTTTAATGAAGCAAAGTTGGAGAACAAGGAGATAAGGATCAAATTTATCCCAATATCCATGAATGCAAGGAAGCCCACCATTGAGACAGCAGTGCTTGATTGGTTTCCTGTGTGGAAATCCTGTCACCAGCCCCCAAGGGTCACATGGAAATTTCTCACATAATTCGACCCAATCTCTCTTTAAGGCCACCTCAATTTCTAACCACTTCCCTTTTTGGTGCTCAAGTATAGGGCTTAGAAAACTTACTTCTTAACCTATGAACAATTCTCAGTCTCAGCTCAAAGTCCATTAAAAGATCAAAAGTATCCCGTCTACGCCTCCAGAACCCCACTGAATTGATTCCTGAGAAGATTCCAGAAACCGGTATAATTTCCCTTCGAATTCAAAGGGGTAGGTCCATGCATTTTTGCAGCTTTTGGGGTCTTGTAGATAGAGAATGAGTCTCTTTTTTGGCTCTTGGGTGCACAAAGGTGCAATCTTCTTTACTGGTTCCTGCACAAAGACCACTTTGGTGACAAATGTGCAGGGAGGACTCATTAGAAAAAGACTGTGATCCTGGGAAAGATTGAAGAGAAAAGGAGGGGGGACGGCAGAGGATGAAATGGATCGATAGCACAGTCAGTGTGATGGGCGTGGGCGTGGGAAGACTCCTGGAGGCAGTGCAGGACAGGGAGGCCTGGCATCCTGCAGTCAATGGTGTCACAGAGAGTCAGACATGACCGCGCAACTGAACAACAACGTGCAGAGAGCAGATGTATTCGAGAATCAAAGTGAAGCTGGATATTTGACCTCCATGAATGTGAACATCTGCACATAAGATGAAATTTGGTTTGAGCCATAGTTTGTTCAGATACTAGGAGTGCTCATGGAGCATGGGGGCCCTTGATGATCATTATCCCCGAGCATCTGTTAGAAATCATACCAACATTTGGACAGAATGACTTGTTTATTTTTACCCACTTGATAGGAGATGAAATTAGAAATATAGATTTTATCGATAGGGAGGAGAATCTCTCAAGATGTTAGGATGATTTCAACTCTCCAGGAGGATGTTTAACAGTTGGTTGGAGTAAGAAAAGGATGTGTGCTGTGCTTGTCTTGTGAAGCATGTCTCCAGAAGTGTCAGCTGGTGTGGGAAAGATTCCATCACCCATGGTCAGCTTCTGGACTGGCTGGGGAATAAGACTGGTGCATGGTGTTATGTGATCCTCCTCCTTTCTCTGAAGCTGGTTCGAGCCAGTGTTGGCTAGAGGGGAGAGCTTGAGCCCAACCCCCGATTTTCCTGGTGCCCCAGTGAGGCCTTCTCACTTTGAGGTCAGTACCAAAAGTGGCATTGATTAAACTGTATCGACTCATTCTTTTCAAGGTAAAGGTTAGTTTGCATTCTGAATCGCTCTCTTGGCTCTCTTCTGCCACTGTTGTAATTCAGGTGCCCAACCAGATGCCCTTGGGGAGACAAAACAATTTTTATCTTAGAGATTTCAACAACACACTTTTTCAGAAACATTGGCAGTTCATTTAATACTAAAGATCATTGATATTCTATTCAAGACTGTCAGTTTCAAATTTTTGATAAAGAAACCAACTGGTTTTTGAGAGGGATAAAAGAAAGCATAAACATAAAAATAAATCCTTCCATCAACAGACGGGAGGGTAAGATTTCAACTGCATTCTGTTGTCAGCTTGGCTTTGTCATGTTTCCAGGAGAACATTTTTTAACAGAATGTGAATTGATTAAGCTGAAACCTGAAGACTATCTTCTCTTGAAATGCTTACCATAACCTGCTTCAAGCTTGTTATGTGAGAACTCTATCCCATTTCACTATTTCCTGCCCATTTTTGGGAAATGTGTTTTTATTCCCGACCATTTTTTCCTTTTCTCATATGAGGCTGAAGAAGCCTCCTGGATGGGAGTTGAATGTTTCTCTGTAACATTCAAAAATAAAAGTCCAGTTGGCCTTTTTATAAAAGTTTGCAACTTTTTTTTTTTTTTTGCAATTTTGCTACAAGACATGACCTGGATTAATGAGAATATACATAGAGAGATGTTGAGAGTGAGTGGACATGACTAAGCCCATGGTCTTTGGCTTATTGTGTGGAACCTGTCATGTGGCTGGCCCATTCCTTCTTCCAGAGGAGTATCATTTCACAATGGAGAAATCAGGATTTCTGCATGCTTAAGTCAACAAGTGTCGACACAGTATCAATGCCAAATAAATCCTATCACTTTGGGGAGGATGAAGAAGTCCAGCGTGTCTTAATACAATGCCTTCAATGCCCAATATAGTTCAATATCTGGACTGGCGATGTTCAGTTCCAGCCATGATATGGTAGTAAAGCATAGATGTAAAAAAGCAGAGAGTGAAGGGAGCCCTCTTTTTGTCTGAGGTGAAATGTTACTTCTTCTAAGGACTCCTAAAGTTCAAAAGAGTAAGACGAGGATGAGGTGCAGTGCTTCCAAGGGGAAATGATGGATGTCTTTCAGAGTTAAAAGGTGACATGATTTCTTATTTTCTATAATATATGGAAAAACGTGCTGATTTAATGAAACATGGAATCATTAAGACATTTAAAACCCCCAACCAGAATCTAAGTAGCTGATAAAGGAGGTTCAAAAGGTGAGATGATGGAGGGATGGAATTACTGTGGTGATGGAAAGCTGATCCACTAAGTACCTCCGAACAGGCGTCCTCCTCCCAGCCCACACAACCAGGTCTTCAGGGTTTTAGGAAAAGCCAGAAGGAAGGGAGCCGATCTCACCTCAGGGGAGCAAGATGTTCCAAAGTGTGGGAGCCCTAGCAGAGAAAGACCTCCTCCTAGATCCCACTAGCCAGAATTCACTGACTGATTGGATCCAGAGATGGCCCTTATTACAGCATGGGTGGTGTGGGGCTTAAACCAGTGGAATCAGACAGTTCAACAGGTAACTTCCCCAGACAGACCCAGCGCACGACTTGGCAGTTCTCCTAGACTTGATTATGTGATTATATATACCTGCTCAAAGTCCAGATGGCATTCATGGCTAGTGGTGCCTCTGCACAACTTCAGATTGTGCTCCATCTGTTGAAGTTGCTCGGATTGTGGTTTATTTTTTCATCTGCATCAAAAGACACATGGTGCCAGTAATAAGATGCACATGTTGGCTCCTGTTCAGCTTGTGATTTTTTTCAGATACATTGCTGCCCAGTATGCTCTCTTCCATCCTAAGCTAGTCCCTTTGATTTTTCCTGTACAGATGAAGGACTTGTATATGCCCATCTTGAATTGATCTTGTGGGATACTGATATTGATCCAGCTGTTAAGATCGTCTTGAACCCCGATCCAATCCTCTTAAGACAGTGTTCTCAACCTCAGGAATTTTAGAATATGTGGACTTCAACTCGCAGAACTCACTTGTTGACCCAGCCAAGTGGATGGAGAATTTTGGGAGTGGAAGTGCATGTATGTTCAAGTTGCCAAGGTGAGAAACATTGCTCTAAAATGTTATTTTCCCCTTCCATAATGCTTGTTACTTGCCAGTATAATAGCCATATATTTTAATTTCCCATCCAAGTCATTGATCATGTTTGGAAAAGCACAGGGAAAAGGATGAAGCTCCAACTTTGAATTCTCCTTCTAGCTTTGAGTATGCTCTACTTTAGTATGTTTACAGGGAGTGCTTGAATTACATCCATTCATTCAGTGACCATTTGAAGTTCCGAAAGTCCTAAAAATAGAGTCTTACAATCAGAATCCACACTACTAACCCAGCATCCCACAATCATGTGATCAAAATTTGGGTGCTTGGAACAGACTGTATTTACAATATTGCAGGTTGCAGTATCCTGTGGTCATGTAATCACCATTTGTGATCTTCCCAGCTTCTGCCAAACAAGGTCAGTGGGTGAAGCTTAACAATCATGTGATTCATTTAACAACTGCAATGATTTGCTTAAAAATGTGGCAGAAAAATGTTGTCAAATTGGGCATAACTCACTTAACAACCGACTTGCTTAGCAATGGAGATTTATTCCCGCTTATGGTGGTATGTCAAGGACTTCTGTGTTCAACTAGCTCATAAAATAGCTCAGGTCCCATTTTGCTCCCTTCTCTACGAGGATCTCATGGAAGACATTGACAAATGCTTTGCTGGAATCTAGGTACCCGATGCTCATCACATTGCCACGGTCAAGTAAACTGGTCATTTTATCCCAAAAGAAATGGAGCCTAAATTGACTCAGCATGACTTGCTGTAAGCCTCCTGCTGGCTTCCTATCAGTCATTGCACTGCGTTCTAAATTATTCGTCTCTGGGAGGAAGACGATAAAATAAATTTTGAGAAAGGTATGTTATAATATACCCTCGATTGTATTGTATTAAACTTGTAAATCGAAGGAATTTCATGTAAATGAAATGTAAATGGAAGGAATTTCATCCAGGAACTCTAAATGCCTTTGTACGGAAATTCCAAAGGATCTCTCTGCTTCTTTGGAACTGTGGAGAGAAGGTTGTTTTACATATTCTTCTATCTGGTTGACCAGATTGCATGACAATCTCCTTAGAATAAGTGCTTTGTCAAGCATGTGATCTCCAATATGTATGAGCAGAGTTCTACTCCACCCTAAACCGGGGTAGCTGACTGGGTGATTTGGAACCCGCCACTCCCACGCAGCCCAGCCCACCTCACAATGTTGTTCTAGGAGGAAAAGAAACACTATTGATTCCACCTTCAGCTCTCTGCAAAATGCAGAATAGAATCAAATGAAAATGAAATAATACAAAAATACATCTCAAAATGGAAAGTACATCTATATGGTAGAGTTCAAACTGGGAACTCTACATTCAGATGAAACTGCAGTTGAGGAAGCCATAATAAAAATGCTCAATGATAAAGAGAATCTTTGTAGTGTTTTTTAAGCAGCAAAATATTTGATGTTACTCCTGACTGCTTGGGTTTCCACTAACCAACCTCCTATAGCCTCTCAGACATACATCTGTCCCTGAGATGATGGCTATCACAGAAAGAGAGAAGCCATGATGTCCGTTTCTGTCTTTCAGCCAAATGCTCCAATTTCTGAAGGTCTCTTATCGTTCAGCTTCTTGCCTCTTAAGAAATGTGCTGTTCAGTAACAGTGCTGGAATGAAGTCTCATTCTCAAAAAATGGACTGGGATCTGATTGTTATGATCTTCTCAAGTGGCTTTTCTTCTCAAATCAATCCCTTGCCCCCATGAAAGTTGGGCAAGTAGATCCTGGGGCTCCCCCATGAAGGATTTCACTGTTAATACTTATGCCCTCATTTGGGCCACAAACGTGAGGCAGAAGGAAATGTTGCAAATTGAGGAAAAGATTCATTCTCTCCTGGGGATGCAGAACATGAATGGAAAACAGGTCCATTGACTCAGAAAATATGGCAGACATTGGATGAAAAACCTGCTTTGCTTCAGCATATTTTAGGTCTGATTTGTGGCAGGCCCAAGAAGGGTTGGGATTGGGACAAGGGTCCATTGCTTCGGCTATCTCAAGGATTACTCTTTTCTCTTTTAGAAAGCGCCCTTTGCCAGGTGTGGTATGCAGAGGTGCCGTGCAAGAGAGAGGAGAACATTCCAGAGGGCGAGCTGATTCGCTGCTACCAATGCACCGCTTGTCCAAAAGGCTGCATTTCTCATCAGACAGGTAGAGCACACTTCAAATGTAGCTCTGGAGGAACTCACAAGTCATTTTTAGATAGAAATATTTACTTCAGAGCCTCCCAGTTTGTGGATCCAAGCTGTCTGCCCCCACTGGCTAAATTTCTCAATCTTCAGCCATTTAAAGCAGGGCGGTTTCAGCCCAGAACGTCTGGGTTCCCTGTTCCCTTCTCCACTTGTACAGTCAATCTCCTACAGAAAGCCAATTACAATGTGTTTCCTGAAAGTGTGGAGTGTGAAGTTTTTTATTGTTGAGGGTGTGCTTCCCCTGTTAGCAGTTTCAATCTCCCAGGAAACTGATATGCCTGTTGAAGAAAGAGGAGATCTGCCCACCCTTATCTGCTCACTGTCTCAGTAAATATGTTTGAATGATGGATTTGAAGTATAAAAAGTAAAGATGTTGAGCCAAAGAGCTCACAGTGCTATTGTTCCTTGGATCTTTCTCTCCTTTTCCCTCCTGTCATCACTTTACATCACTTTTGATCAGGAAAAGAAACCTTTCCCTCTCACAAAACTCAGTGCACAATTGTGTCACCTCCTCTCTCTCATTTTGTGATCTCCTCATCACACAGATAATGTGGTCATGAACAGATAATAAATACATTATTCACATAGATGCAAAACTGAAGGATTCCTGGCTAACAAATCACCCCTATCACTTTGGGGTGGGCAGTGTCCTGTATAAACTGGGATAAACAACATTTGACAATATCTGACGCACCAAAAACCACAGTTGTCATGAAAGTGCCCAGTGATAGAAGAGAGCCTTTTTCTGTCCAACAAACTGACCAAACCACCTGGAGCTGAATGTATCATTCTCTCTGGCTATTCTAATCCCAAGATAAATATACATGAAGGCTGATTTGCCCTTTTTGATATCCCAAAAAGTGCACTCTGGGCTGTTCCATCACCACTTTTGTGGGTCGACCAAGGCAAAAAAACGACAGTCATGTCACCCCTGGGGACAGGAAAATGCTCATTGTTGATGCCCCTGAAATCCTCCGACAAAAATCTTTGATTTCAGATGCAGCCCAATGTCATTCCTGCCCAGAAGACCGATACCCCAACAAGGACAAGGCCACTGCATTGCCAAGAAGCTTCACTTCCTGTCCTATCAAGATACACTGGGATATATCTTAGTTTCTCTCACTCTTTCTCTCTCTGGGATCACATCTCGAGTCCTGGCTCTTGTCAGTTTCACAGTGGCCTTTCTGACTAGGGAATTGCCTGACAGCTGTAATGAGCCAAATCCATTACTTTTAGAATGCTGGTCTTTTGCAGCATTTGGATTACCTTCCTCCCCTACAGATCTGAGCACCAAAGGGAATTCCACGGTAGCTGTGGAGATCTTTTCCATCTTGGCCTCTAGTGCTACTCTCCAGACTTCTATTATCCTTCTGAGGCCCAATTGGAATAGGAAAGAGAATATAATGATGCACAGGAATCTCTGATTTATGCAGGGATTTGTTATTTTAGTTTGACTTCCAAGGCTTTTTTGTATTTGATCCAATTTCTTAAAAACAATGAAATAAGAGAAGGGCTTTTCCATTCAATAATTGGAAATCACGTGATGTGACTGATCACAAAGTATCTATGACGCACCAGCACTCATCCGTTTGTTTTTCATTATTGCAAATTGTCCTTAGACAAGCTTGTGTGATCATCTTGGAAATCAACATTGATATTAAAGATGTGGATATTTGTCTCCACCCTCATTCCTTCGCACTTCATTTTAATGAAAGAGTCTTTCGATTTGTCTGCATAGGTTCACTATCAGTGTTTTAGGCATGTTCCCTGATGATTCCTGAGTTGTTCTTCATTCAATCAACTATTCAAGTTCTTTTTTTAATTCTGAAGTTTAAATGAGCCATATTGTTTTACTGTCTATTAGTAGAGAACATATTTAATAAATAAGACCATGTAGAACAGATGTTAATGGACATAATCCCATCCTTGATATTCCTACTCTTTTTTTATTTTTCCCAACTATTATAGAGAAGAAAAGAAGGAAAGTTGGGTGGAAGGAAGGAGGGAAGATGGGAAGGTGGATAGAAGAAAGGAAAGATGGATGGGTGTGCATAAATGGAATTTATTATGACTTGTTCATTCTTGATTAGGCAATATGTGGCAAACACTGCAACTTGTGCAACAGTTGTATAACATGTGTCAACCTTGGAGCCTCTAAGAATGTGTTGTGGCATTTTGTGACAGCTGTAGCATCCGACTAAGGGTCAAGGCCTGTAGAGGGCATTGCAGTAATCCAAGCACAAGATGATGTGGGTGTGAATCACTGAATGCAGTGCCTCACAATCTAGGGAAGAGTGCAACTGACACACAATATGAAGTTCTGCAGAACTACCTCTAGTCACGAATGCCAACTGCTCTTTGAGCAGATGTCATGAGTTTAGAACCTCCAAGGGTTCACTAGGTCTGACTGGGGTAGTGCAGCCACATCGAGAACTAAGGATGTTAAAATCCCAGATCCAGAGGTTCCATACATCCAAAGGGATCAGTAGAAGCCTGTTGTCCCCCATCCAGGTCCCCACAGCCTCCAGGCATCAAAGATAGTGTCACTATTTACTGTATAACACACTGAGGTTAATTCATTCCATGGTGTCGGATGATCTCAGATATGGCCAGTGGATATAAATAATTTAGATTTTGGGCCACAGGACAAGGATTATTTTCCTTGTCACTACTCAGGATCAGTTCAGCTTGCTGTGAATGTTTTCTTACAAGGTGACATTTACCAATGCATAGGTGTGTTTCTCTGTGGAGGGCATCCCATACTTTGGTGTTCAGCATCACCAACTAGACTTCAATCACTTTCTAAAAAAGAAAACATTTGGTCTTATCTTAAATACTTCACTGAAATCAAGACATCTCTATCATTCCTGCTACCTGTTCAAGCAATTGCCAATAAAAGATGACCTACAATCTGGCTGATCAGGATTGATTTTTGACCAATCCATCCCACTTCTTCTTGATCAATCTCTTCATACTCTATTCTAGGATCTTCCAGTATCTAGGATAACATTGAATGGACTGCAGTGCCCCAGATTCTTCTTTCCCTTTTTCTGCCTTCCTTCAGTGGCTGACATTTCCCCATGTTTGTTAGGGAGCATAATCAAGAGTTCACCAGATCATTAACCACATCAAAGGATGCTATTATTTAGTCATGGAGATTTCACCTCATTCAAGTAATATTGGAATTTCATGATGAAGAGTGAGATGGTCAACCAGACCATCTACTGATGCCCTCTTGCACAAGTCAGCAGCAAGATTCAGTCTTGTTGTTGAATCTCCCACATCAATGACCTTGTAGATCTCCTAGATCATTGTTGCTCAACTTCTGCAGCTTTAGCAGATGTTGTATTACAAAAGTTCAACTTTAAGAAATGTTCAATAAGAATTCTCCAACAGCATAGGAGGGCTTCTGAAATGAAAATTATCATTTGGAATTGCATCGAAAAACAAAGTAGAAACAGTTGAGCTCCAGTATCCAGGTAATTATTTGGCTATCATGATCTCACTTGGAGTTCTAGCTAGTCAGCACTTTACAATAATCAAAATATGAAGTGAGAGGGACACAAGTTATTCTTGCCAAGGCAGGCTTCAAAAACAGAAACCTATACTAGCTCATTTGTCACCCAGGTCAAGAAGGACCATGCTAGATGTGGTTTGGGTTCCTGGACATCTGGTGTAAAACCGGATACAGAAGTCCACTGGAGAAGGAAATGGCAACCCAGTCCAATATTCTTGCCAAGAAAACCCCATGGACAGTAACAAAAGGCTAAACAATAGGACTCCAGAAGATGAGCTCTTCAGGTTGGAAAGATTTCAGGTAGCTCCAGAAAGAATGAAATGGCTGGGTCAAAGCTGAAAGGATGCTCAGCTATGAATGTGTCTAGAGGGGAAAAGAAAGCCATGTGCTGTAAAGAACAATTTTGCATAGGAACCTGGAATGTAAGATCTATGAATCAAGGTGAGCTGGATATGGTCAAACATGAGATGGCAAGATTGAACACCAACATCTTGGGAACTGGTGAATAAACAGGACAGAAATGGGCAAATTTAATTCAGATGACGACTATATCGATTGCTGTGGACAATTATCCCGTAGAAGAAATGGAGTAGCCATCATAGTCAATAAAACAATGAGAAAAGCAGTACCAGTGTATAAGCTCAAAAATGACAGAATGATCTTGGTTTGAATCCAAGGCAAACCATTCAATTTCACAGCTATCCAAATCTATGCTCCAACCACTGATGTCAAAGTGGTTGAAGTTGACTAGTTCTATGAAGGCCTACAACACCTTCTAGATCCAAAAAACGATGTCCTTTTCATCTTAGAGGATTGTAATGCTAAAGTAGTAAGTCAAGAGATAACTTGAAGTTCAGAATCACAAAGGTCAAAGAAAGGTTAACAGAAGTTGGTCAAGAAAACACACTGGTCATAACAAATACACTTTTCCAACTGTGGGATTCAGCCCCCCTTGCAGGTGCAAACTCATGGGATTCAGCCCCCCTTGCAGGTGCAAACTCCTCTCAGTGCAGACTGATATACAGTCGTACCACGCAGGAGGAAGA
>JANHZU010086665.1:0-10372 GCA_032468055.1 Acrochordus granulatus
TTCCTTTTTGCAATGTTGATACTTTGCACCTGCTTTCCATCCCCCTCCCCCTCCCCCTCAGACCCTGGCCTTTCCTTTCTAGTGGGACCCAGTTAGGAGTTGGCCTGAATTTCTTATCAGTCCAGGGAAGCAATTCCTAAGCAGACCAGAGGGGGCCCCAGAGAGCAAGAGGAAAATTCCTCCCTGATTATTATAGATCCCTTCAATCAAATCAATCTCTGTTTAATGGCAGTTTCCATATTCTTTGCAGCAATCCAGCAAAGAGATCTGAGACGCTGATGATGATGATTCCAGCTCTGAATTAAGCTGCTGAATGAAGCTCGGTGCAATTTTTTGCCTGAAGCTCCAGATGGTGGAATCATGGATTTTAATCAAATAACAAAGTAGGTTTTGCAATCCAGCCCAGTCTAGAGTAAAAAGCTTTTCCTTCCATTCTTAACCATATATCTCCAAACCTACCATCATTCTGTGCACTTTGGTCATAAAAAAAAGTAGAAAGGAAGGATCCAAACTGTCAGGCTCCAAATACCAAAATGAAAAAGTGCCTGCTTTTTAAATTTTTATTTATCCATATATAAAATGTGTGTTCGCTTTTTTCATGATTATAAAACATTGCAGTGTATAATTCCTGAATTAGTTATACTTTAAAACCAAATCTCGATGAAGAATGATGCGTATTATTATTCCAAATTTTTTTAAAATATTATTGAAATGATTATTCCAAAAACCTCCAAATTAATGTTCTTACTATGCAGAACTTTAAAAGCCAGGCTAATTTTATATAGATATATGTATGTATGTTTGTATGTTTTTAAAATACCCTGTGAAATGCAAGAGATAATAATTGAGAAGGGCAGTAATTTAACCCACCTACTAATGGGTTAAGGGAAGGGAAGATACCTACTAATCTTGCACCCAGAGCTTAAAATGCCTTTGTTCAATTGCCTGCTTCTAAAATCCAGGCTCAAGGCTGCATTATGTTCATTAATGTACAGGGATCTCAATCTCCCATTCCCTTTGACCCTACTTCGAAGAGACTGAAGAGAATCAGGCCTCCTGATGAAATGTTAGCTACCCTAAATAACGCACATCAGATGATCCAGGAGAAAAAAATTGCAGGCAGAACCCAGTGGAAAAATAGCACACCAAATTATTGGTCACCCTCCAGGGTACGGAATAAGTCATGTGAACCTCCCGTATCTTTCCAACATTTTTTAAAAAAAGATCTCCAATCTTGCCAATCGGGCCCTCCGAGTCTATTATTTATTTGCACAAAGGGATTTTCAGTGTGGCACCACCCATCCCAGTGTCGAAACATCTTGCTCAGTGCAAACAGTGGGCTGATTCAAGAGACCTTCGTGTGCAATCACAGGAGATGTGGTCGGCAAAGAGGTCCTGATGACCACCCTTTTCCTGTTTTGTGCAAATTCGTGGAAAGGTGGCTTCTCATCCTCCCGAGGATAAAAGAGAAACCGTGAACATGGGCAGAGGGTTGGATGCCCTGGGGCACCATCCACTCACCACTAAGGGAGGGGTGGCCTTGCTAGAGAACCGATCCCCTTGACCCCAAAGTCCATAATGTTATTTTCTGTAGGCGCTTCTATTGGGTGCCCTGTGGATCAAAGTGACCCATAAATAAGAAATGTTCCGGTGTTGGCTCTTGGGTTGGTGCAGTCTTGCCTTCAGCCAACCACATACCCCCACAATATTCCCACCAGGATCCAGGCTATTTTTCTGATCCGATAGAAGTGTTAAGTGCAAATGTCTCTTTTCTACCAGGTTGCTCTCCAGAGATTGGGCAAAATAATTGGCAGATTTCTTTGGAGCAAAAAAAAAATGCCTGCGAGGGCCCCACGTAAGGATAAATAAATCAAGGCTCTTTTACGTATGGAGCGATTTACAGGGAAAAATTTGGTGGCGCCACCAAGCCTTCGTAGGGTTGTCTCAGCCGGCAGCTGGAGAAGGCTGGAGACGATTGCCCCGTTGGCAGCCTGGTTGGTCTTGGCACAGGGCACTAATCAACCCTGGGCAGGCCCTGCGAAAGTGGTTGCTCCATCCTTAAGTCCAGTGAGACCAAAGGAGAGAGGGAAATGCCCGAGACGAGGCTCAGATGGATGCGACCCTTAATTCCGACGTAATTCCGTCCCGTTTGTGTATAAGTGTTGCCTTCCCGTTCGGAGGCTGAGACCAGGGAGGGGTGTGGTGGTGGTTGTTTGGCTAAGTCTGTATGTCGGGCTGAATCGTAGGCTACGGTGTGACTAGCGGTTTCGCTGGTCAGCCGAATCCAGGCCGCAGGACAGCAGCAAACTGATTTGGCCAGGCCAAATGGCGTGGTTTTCGACAACCCGGAGTGCAGGCGGCCCCCAAGCCCGCCGTCTTCCCAAACACGGCTGCAGAGCCTGGCGTTTGCAGAGAGGAGCGCCGGCCTCTCTCGATGGCCTCGGCGGTGCGAAGTACAGACTCCCGTCAGCTGTTCGGGGCTCAGCCCTGCCCCCCGCCAAGCCTCGTACAGCTTCCAAACCGGGTTTTTCCAAGATGAGAGTCAGGCCGTGAATGTGGGGTATGGTGACTCCCCAAGGCACAGTCTGAGGACATAGGAGTTTGTGCACAGGGGGGTTTGCAGGCCGAGGGCCAAACGGTGGAGGGACGGTGCCTGCGGAGCGGGCTAGCAACGGCCCTTGGAGGCCGCCTTGGTCCCTCCAGTGCTGGCCAAGGGTGGGACCTGGCCAGGAGGAGACCTGTCCTGGGAGCGGAGCTGGGTGCGTGTGGAGTTGGGCGGGGGGGAATGGAGCCTGGCCGGATTCTTGGCATAAAAGTCCTTCCTCCTCCCTCCCTCCCTTCTTTCTTCTGTCTCTTCTCTCTTTTTCTTTTCTTTTTTCTTTCATGCCTGTCTTTTTCCTTCTTTCCTTTCCTCCCTCCTTCCTTTTTCCCTCTCTCCCTTCCTCTGTTTCTCCCTTTTCCTCCCCCCTACCTCCTTCCTTCTTTCCTCCCTCCCTTTTTCCTCCTTCCCTCCATTTCTACCTTGTTTTCCTCCTGACTTTCCCTTTTTCAAATTCTCGTTTTGTTCTTGCTCGTTTCTCTTTTATTCTTGCTTTTTCAAAACGTCAATAAGGTGATCTATTTCAAGAACGCAGCTTGCATGACATGTAATCTCCCGGTCCTAGCAGGGGCCGAATCGGAAGAAAAACGGCTGTTTTCCTTCCCTCTAAACTTTCTGCTGCACATTACCTGCCCTTGAACAGAAAGCACGCATTGTAATCGCCCAGGAACACGCTCGGTTATAATTATTACAGGGAGGAAAACATTCGACCATTCATGGCAGGCTCAGATTTGTGTTTTGTTGATGGACATTCTGTACATTTCCATCAAGCCCCATAAACTAAATTGGGCTGTGTGCATAGCTCTTCATGCACACCCCTCTCGCCAACTTCTCAGCTCCTTGTTGTTGCCTGGAAGGAGGCTGTGCGCGATGCATGCCTGGGTGGGCCACAGGTCTCAGCTCCCACTTAAGCAAGATGCGTGCCGAGCCGAGCCTAACTTTCCTTCCCATCAGCCCAGAAACCCCAGAGTCCGGTCGCATGTTGTGTCTGTGCGCTTGCCCTCTGGAAGTAGCCTGGGCCCCTTTTGCGAGCGGTTGGCTGACCGGTGCAATGCCCTTGGATGCGAACCGTATCGAGCCGCGCTGGGGACGAAGCCCCGCACTAGTTCTAACCCTGTCGCCCATGGAGCCATCGCCGGGGTGTGTTTCACACTTGGCTGGCTTCGCACCGTTGGCTTCCTGGGTAGCCAAATCCTCGCCTGAATCTTTTTTATTGCTTTATTTTTCTGCCCCCTTTGGGGAAAAAAAATTTCCTCTGAGTTGCAGCGAGGAAGATCTTAAAAATATCCACTCCATGCAGCCGCATTAGCCCCATTCTCGGGTGTGGGTGAACGTGGGGCTCTACTCGGCAGTAGCCCCTTTGGCTTTAGATGGGGAAAAAGGTGCACTGAAATGCTGTGGGGTTAGTCGCAATGTGCGCGTCCCCACAGACGGCTTTGTACCATCAGCAGCCAGACTGGAGGTGTTAAAAGATTTTATCTCCCTGACATTGAGCTCTTCACTGCTTGTTTGCTGTAGGGGACACAAACATCACGTGGACTTGTAATTTCTAAAAATTACGGAGGTTTTATTTTTTATTGTCATCGACCTCACCAACGATCAGCGTTTTTTTTTGCACGCTGTTTATCCTTGGCTAACAAGATGAACTCTCAACACGAGGCACTGCAAGACCTGTGAAAACAAACTTGCCTTGATTATGCACAATAAAGTTGGGTGTATGTTTGTGTGTTCGGCAATAGGGGTGCCCATTAAGAGGCTGGGGTTGCAGATCATTTAAACCAGCACATTCAAACAGATTTTGCAGGATTTTCCTCCATGTCATGACGGTCTTTGGCAGGAGACACCAAATGTTAAATCTGCGATTCGGATTTTATATTTTACTTCATCATGCTGCCTTGCCTAAGGATGCCTCATATGTATGAATGTTCAGGGGGAGGGGCTGTTTTATTTAATTGTATTCTAATTGTGTATTAATTAGAAAACATTTTAGATTTGACTATCACTTTGCTTGGCTATCACCAGTACAGATTTTGCAGGATTTTCCTCCATGTTATTGTCTTCCGTAGGAGACACCAAATGTTAAATCTGGGATGATAGTCGAATTTTTATCTTATTTTATTTTTATCTTATTTTATCGTGCTGCAAGGAAGTTTCACATATATGTGAATACTCAGGGGGAGGGGCTATTTTACTTAATTGCAAATAATTAAATGTAATTGTATATTTAATAATATATAATTATTGTATAATAATATACAATTCTAATTGTGTATTCATTAGAAAACATTTTAGATTTGACTATCACTTTGCTTGACTATCAGTAGTCCGGATTTTGCAGGATTTTCTTCCATATTTATTATGGTTTTCATTAGGAGACACTGAACGTTAAATCTGGGATGATGGTTGAATTTTTATCTTATTTTATCATGCTGCCTTCCAAGAATGCTTTGTATATATGAATATTCAGAGGGAGGGACTGTTTTATTTAATTGTATCCTAATTGTGTATTAATTAAACAATATTAACTCTCGCTTTCCTGATACTTAGTTTGTACGATGACTTTGTTTGGTTTGATTTGATATTACTTAAATTGTATCTTTTTTCTCTCTCTGGGGTGTGTTTGTTATAAACTTTGGCTAAGGGGTCATCTATTTTGTTGTTTAAATAAAATAATAAAATATGCATGTATGCCCGCATTTTTACACACACACATTTTTAATGCATTTTCTTTGACTGATGCACTGCTCAAGAGCATTGGGCTGGTTGCTTGGGCAGTTCTGAAGGGCAGTGAACCAAGAAATAAATAAATACTACCTTTGTTTTGTATCTGTTTGCATTGTGTATGTTCTCAAGTGAGCTGGAGTTATTTTTGCCGTGACTCTGCTAACTTAGCAATATTTTTTTAATCAACAGCCATTATAAGCATGCTTTGAAAAACCTGGATGGCAATTTCATACATAGAGTTTCACCCACAACAAATTATTTGTCCTTTCCCCTGAAAATACAACTGATGGGTTATTATAGAAATCAAACAAATAAAAATATTTCATGGAAACTCAGCACTGACCACTACTGAGCAGCACAACAAGAAAGCACCCCTCCGCCCAATATATTTACAACTTGGTAATTAAGGTCAATTAGAATTTTAGTTTTCATGCATTTAATTTCCTCCGTTGCCTTCATTTCCTTTAAGGCTTTGCAATGGTTACAAATGCAGAGAAATCCAAATAAAATACAGATTTTTTTTTAAGCCCGCTGCCTGTAATTGTCCAGCACTACCCTTTAGCCCAAGCAGAGGTAAGAATTATGTTGCATTGGAGTTAGCAGGCTGCAGTGCAAATCCTGGAAGAAATCAGGTCTTGGAGGCTGCATTAACCCTTAAAAAGCCCAGGTGAGACTTAAGCAGGTACGTCTGGATTTTCACAGGCCTTTGCAGTTTTCCATCCTTATTAGCTGCGAGGGATAAAGCTAGCTTTACCAAGTCGTGTTGCCTTGCTTTGCTCATGTTGCCTGAAGGCCTAAACCTTGCGTTTTCAGCTTGGAAATGCGATGTTCCCAGGACTTAATGTGGATTAACTCATTTAATGCATTGGCACAGCACATTGGAACAAGCGTGGCCATGACGGTGTTGCGGCATCTTTCATTCATCCAGGAAATAAGACTTCTCGGAGGCAGATAAATCACGGCATCCGGACTCGGACATGGCTGTGTTCACACAACAGGTGAAACTCCAAACAAGCCCAAAATTGACTTGGGGATAGCAGCTGCTCTGGGTAGAAAATCTGGCCGTTGAAATGCATCCCCGGGGACGATTTCTGAATGGCGATTTGCAAAATGAGCTCAAAAGAGCTTCCGTCGTTAAGAGAAATATGGAATTAACCCCCCCAGAATCGCCAGAAGTCAGACGGCACGTAGGTTTCGTAAATTCTAATAATAGACTAATAAAAGCTATTCCTGTATCACACCCTTGGAAATCAGACACAGGGCATTAGGAAGGGAGAGGTGCAGATTTAATACCATCTGGGGAGACATTTGGTCGCACCCGGCAAGGTTCTGTTTCTGGAAAGTCAATTGACTCTCTTCATTTCCTCGACAAAAATCTCAGAATTTTTTAAGGCCAGGATGAAATGCAGTTTCGTTCCTGAACCCATTTCCACATGTAAATGACCTATAAAAGGGGGTTTTCTCCACCAGCTGCATTCACGCACCTTGCAATGATGGATTCGATGCTCACCTGGCCACCAAATGAATCCATACCTCACCACACCATTTTCTCCTGTTTAAAAAGAGAAAGTGAAGGCCACGTAAGTGTGTTAGCAAGAGTGAAAGGCACCAGCATTTGCAAACCGGCCTGCAAGTGATTTTGTGGTTGAGTGAAATTAATCTCCAGCATTTTATTAACAGGCTAAGACGCCGTGATGTTAGTCTGATCTGCCACCCAGTGCAGGGCTACCTGTCACAATTTTATTTTCTGAAAAGCCGTCACTGACGATGGGTGCAAATGTGTTCATTTAATACACGCAACCACCTAACCGGCAGCTGATCTGGAATTTCAAAATAGGGTCCGAATGGTTTTGCCTGGACTTTTGCCCAGAAATAAACCTACTAATTTCCTGGGTTTTATGACTGGGCAAGAAGGAAACCTACTCCTTCCTTTTTAATAATGCAGTAACAATGCACTTTTAATATTGTGATGTGCTTTTAATAATACAGTTTTAATCTGTGGGTGTCCAGGAGATATAATTATTACTTATTTATTACTTTTTATAATTCAATCCAGTCTAAACAGCTGGCGAGCTGTGCAACAAACTGGAAGGAAGGAAGGAAGGCATCCTAATTTTACAAAAAATCTGTATCTTGGCACTATCTTAATAATTCTTAGATCCTTGGTTACGACTCAAATTATTAAGTTAGGCTGTGAATCTAACTAAAGATTACTCAGAGTAATAATAATGTTGAATTTATGTGCTGCCTGACTCCCTTGCTTTACGCATTTTCGTTTCTAAACCCTGAATTTAGAGAATTCCTCAGACAACAATGCAAAAGTTAGTAGAGAACAGCACCATGATGAAACCAGCATGATTCTTATCGGGTTTTACAGACAAGAAATTAGAAAAAGAAATGTAGGAAATTAATACTGTATATGGAAGTGCTGCAAGATTTATTTTATTTATTTATTTGATTTATACGCCGCCGAAATCCAGAGACTCTCTGGAGATGGAGAGCTGTCTGGTCTAGTGGTTAAAGCAGTAGACTAGAAACCGGGAGACGGTGAGTTCTAGTCCTGCCTTAGGCATGGAAACTGACTGGGTGACCTCAGCCAGTCACCCTCTCTCAGCCCGACCCACCTCACAGGGTGGTTGTTGTGGGGAAAATAGGAGGAGGAAGCAGTATTAGATACGTTTGCCAGCGTGAGTTGTTTACAAAAATAATAAAAGGCAGGATACAAATAAATTACTGCACGGCATTCCTACAGTGGAAGACGGGATTACAAAAGTGTCTGAACTGGTGGAGATGGTGAAGCTGAGCACTTTGGCCAGAGAAAAAAGTCATAAAGACCTTTTCTTTTCTGAAATCCTGGTGCGGACTTTTTGCTGACGGAAATAAAAAAAATGAGGTGATGATCTCGGGATTAAAAACGAAGGGATTGGGGAAGGGTTTAAGATGAAATGGATAGAAAGCAGGGCGGAAGTCACAGTTCTGTGGGTTTGGGATTTTCTTGCCATTTCTTCCTTGTTTCTTATTTTCTATGTTTGTTCCTGTTTATTTTGTGTGTTTTGTTCCGCTGACTTTTCCAGAGACAGAGAGAGAACCCATCAAGATTTTATTCAAATCTTTATTTCTTCACTGACATCTTTTGCAGAGCAGCTGATGAGTCTAACACATCTCTGATACCGAGCCGATCGCATCTCTCCCTGCTCATGACTCCTGACATTGTTCATGTACAACTAACATGAAAAATACAACCTAATTGCCTTGGGTATTACTGCAGTAATCTCCAAAGCCACAAGCCCTGAATGCCATGGGATTTCCCCGTCCGCATAAGTATTTACTGAAGTGAAAACTTGCACAGTGGGCCTTTTGAAACACATCTTTGATGCACCCTCTCCCATGTTTTAATATTCAGCATGGCTGCAGTGGCCGGTAGCCCAGTGTGTAATTTCTGTTTTGGCCATCATTTCACTGTGATCAAGCCACTTATGGAAACAAAGAACTTTAATATCATTTCATCACGTTTAGACACACCAAGGAGGCATTAGTGTTTAAAAGCACACGGGCTGCCTCATTCATGCTCCTCTCCCCTTGGATTTGTGAAACACGATATGGAAAGGGAGCTTAAATGCAAGGTATTTCAATTATTTATGTCCCGTTTATTATTCTGAAATAATAAAAAATATTAGTAAATGAAAAAGGGCAGAGAAGACTGGCTGTCTCAAGATGAAGAAAGCAGCATGATTTTATCTGCACCATTGCACATGAAAAAGAGCAGTGATAGCAATCATGACATTCAAAGCAAGGAGTCCTACGTTAAGAGGAACCAATGGCAATTGTGCATTGCAACAGTGTGGGATGTATTTGTCCCACATCTCCTGATTGCAAGATTGGAACTTGACTTCTTTGTTTATGGCGGTGTTTTTCAAACTCGGCAACTTTGCAATGGGTGAACATGCTGCTGCTGGGGAGGGAATTGTGGGAGTTGAAGTCTGCACACATCGTAAAGCTGCCACATTTGAGAAACGGGTTTAGCACCTCATCATAAGTGGGAGGTGAGAAAAATGCGACAAACCGGCTGACGACAAGATTAAACGTACATTTGTTCTCGGCCCTGCCTGGTCTTGTCTTGAGAAATATTTTCCCAGTCCTAGACAGGTTCTTCAGCCAATGCACCATTTGAACCCAGGACCCTCTTAAAGAGAGAGGCCCCCTTTACGAAGGCATGGATTTCAACTGTGGCTCTTCCACAGTTACTGAACTTTCAGTTTGCTTGACGTTTGTATTCTTTTTGAGTATTGCTTCAAATGAGATACTAAAATATTTTTAAGCCGTTTGCAGGCTCAATGCTGTGCGAGAACCCCACTGCATGCGTGCATGCATCCCTTCCCAAACTTAGTGGGTTTGTCTGTCTGTCTGTCCATCTGTCCATCCATCCATCGGTCACATTATAAACCGCCCATCTCCCTCAGAGAGGAACCCTGGGTGTGCACAAATAAAATTAAAATATAAAAACTATAACAAAAAATTATTGAATAAGGATGTACAGGGCTGCCCATGCAGAAGCAAATTTCTTTAATTTTGGTCCTTTGGCTTACTTCTGCTTTGATCTTTCTCTCTCTTTTTGTTTCTCTTGTTCAATCCAGCAAAATCTAAGACTGCATTTAAGGCTACTGTGTTTGGATTACAAATCCAGATGATTTCTTAAAGGCAGGAAGGCATGAGCCTCCAGATATTTCAGACCAGATCTGATAAACTTCTTCAAATCAGGCAAGATTTATAGATGGAGCCCATTTTTACCTCGAGTATTACTTACTAGGACTGCAGCCATGCAATCAAAAGACGCTTCTCCTTGGGAGGAGAGCCATGGCCAACCTAGACAGCATAGTAAGAAGCAGAGAGACATCCCCTTGCCACCAAAGGTCCGCATAGTCAAGGCTGTGGTTTTCCCAGTCGTAATGTATGGCTGCGAGAGCTGGACCAAAAGGAAGGCTGAGCATCGAAGAATTGATGCCTTTGAATTGTGGTGCTGGAGGAGACTCTTGAGGGTCCCTTGGACGG
>JANHZU010086727.1:0-10371 GCA_032468055.1 Acrochordus granulatus
CACCAATATGAAAAATATAACAAATGGGAAGAGGTAAAGAAAATTTGCATGTGAAAATTCAGCTTCACTTTCCATTTGGAGGTTTTGCTTTAAAATATTACTCTCTTCCCCAAGGTCATCCCTCAAGCACACATGCTCAACCCTCAAATCTTTAGTTAAAACCTTCCTAGTTGAGAAAGGTCTCTCTCCTTCTCTCAGACCTGGGAGAGCTGCATTTGCCTTTGAGAGAAGTATGGAGCCAAGACAAATTTATTTAATTTAATTGGCCTTTCTATTCAGTTAAAATTATGTCATGTTAACCTGATCATCTCTCATAATGTGTTGAATAATTACCTGGTTCTTTCTCATTAAAGTGAACAATTTCACTGTTGCTGCTTCTGGAAATTCTCAATACAGTAGAGGACAACCAACAATCCTGTGAACTCAGTGTGTGCATTTTTAGCTTAGACTGTCCTACTTGTCCCCAAGTTACTTCCCCTGGTAAAAGGAAGATGGTAAAGGGAAATGTCTAGTTCTTTTTGCTCTTTTAGTTGTACATCAAAGATAAGGATGTAACTCAGCCTCCTTGGGCCCTCACAACTCCTATTATATTGGTCTGCATTCCTCAAGAAAAGAAAAAAATGTTTTCTACCTTTTTGCTTAGGCAACACTAATTTGCATGAACTATTAGTTTAAGTCATTTCTTACATCATTTATTTATGTCATTAAGTGCACTGGTCTATTTTTTAATTGACAGATAGATGCTTGGACAGCTGATATTGCCAATCAAAATTCAGATCTTGTTTCCCGATCACAGATAGGAACAACCTTTGAGGGACGTCCAATGCACCTCCTGAAGGTATTTTTTAATTATTATTAAAATAATTTTTAAAAATAATTTTATTTTAAAATAATTAAAATAATTATTATTAAGCCAATGTATCAGGTTTTCTCTTGGTAAATAGCAAACAGCAACATTTGTTACACTCTTGCAAACTCTGGATTTGTATTAGTATTTTTTAAAATTTGCTTTCAGAAACTAATATAGATTTTATAAATTCCTTTACAGAAACATTTTTCATCCATTTTGATTGATTGTAAAATCTTTCTAAATAGTACAGCCTGTAATAAAGTATTTGACAGTTTACACATAAAAACTCAACCATATTCCTATAAACAAGGTAAATGGTAATTTACTTTTGTTTAATTGTGTTCTCCATCTGTTATTTGTAAACATATTTGCTACAAAGTGATCTATAAACTTCAGAAAGAAACTAATTTATCACTTTTCCCTCTTAACACAAAAACAAAACAAAATCTTGTTTTTTCACAATGTTGGAAGGAAAACTCAGGTCTTTCCTCAGCCCCCATAGTAATTTTGATCTGTTTGGCAATAACGCATTAAATGTTAAAGGGAAAGGAGGGGAAATCCCATAAGGACATTTGCAAAATACCCAATTAATTAACTACTATAGAGTCTACCTCTTAGAATGAGCAAAAACATGTGTACTGAAAACAATTAAAAGACCTGTCCCCATTTCAGCTAACATTGAACTGTCTCTGATCACCTGATTTCAAAAAGCATTCTGATTGCCAATGAAGTAACCCTCTTTACAACTTGTTTCATCCAGTTCTGATGTACATCTTATGTTAATCATCCAGAAACAGAAGTACATAGAAAGTTTCCCCAGTAATAGGACAACCTCCTATAAATCCATCATAAAAGATATGACAGAGAAGATTTAAAAATTGTATCTTTGCTAGGAAGAAAAAGCTACTATACTCAAATTCAAAAGTGACTATTTCCTCTCTTTAATTTATGTGGCAATTTCAGTATATGGCAGCATTATGCTAATTTTCTACTTCTTCAGGGCAAGCTAAGCTTCTTGCCCTGTTACATGCCATATTCAGATCAGATTTTGTTCCACCTGCCCCATTACTAAGCCATATTTGAAGAGGCTCCAGTCAGTTCATGCAATGCAATTGATGCAAGCATATTCCATTGCTCAATACAAATTAACTTGCTAAAAATTGGAGATATAAATATTAATCAAGCCATGCCAGCAACCCTGTTTGTTAGAAAAATAGCATGTTAATGGATCCAGAGTTCAAGCAAGGTCTCTTTATGACAAGCATGAGCGACAAGTAGTCAGACAATATCCCATCTGAAGACTCCAAAGAAAGAGACAACTGCATTATTCAAACTAATCTCAAAATGGCTAATTTTGAATTCAAGCACACTAAAGTCAGAGGAAAAAGTAGTTTGCAAACCCTTTTCTACCCTGAAACATTATCTCTCAGAAATATAACAAATTGGCCTTGACCCCCTTCCAAAAATCTTTCTGCAGCCAATCAGTCTAGAGCAGTGTTTCTTAACCTTGGCAAATTTAAGATGTATTGGCTTCAAGACTTACTTACTAGATGAGTTCTTGGAAAGTTGATTCATCATTTCTCTACTTCCCCCACACTATCACCACTGAGAAGTGGCATTTAAAGTTATTGTTGTAAAGCACAGTTTGAAACAGGAGTGAACACTGAGTAGTATAGAATTCAGTTGTAAATTGCAGTTGAAACTCTTCTTGGGGATGCAGGTATCTCTTTCTTTAATTCATGTGGGACAGTAAACCTTCTGTGTGCTAAGACTGCTTATGTCCTTTGTCTCCAGGTCTGTTCTACTGGTAAGTATATTTGTGGAGAAAGGTTTAGAACACAATAAGACTCCAGTGGTCCTCACTGCAAAAAGTAGCCATCTCTGGTCGTATTGGCTGGAACTTCTCTCCATTCAGGGAAGTGAGGAGCTGATAAGATCAGCATGGGATACACTTTTCTTCCTACTGACATTTGCCTTGAAAGGTTATGAGAATAGGGCCTACATCATTATTAGAGAACCCCAGAGTTGACTTGCAAGAGCTTTTCCTAAGGGGACAATAAACCAATTGCTGCATTTCCTCCTTTTATTTTGGTTTAGCTGCTTTGCTGCTGTGACTCAGCTGCTCTGAAAACCTGAAAGATTCACAGTACCAGGTTTTGCAGAATTTTGCCTTTAGTTTACAGAGTTACTATTTAATTACTGTCATTAAATCATATCAAAGCAATGCCTAGCCCTGTTCAGGTGATACAACTGAACATGCAAACAGCAGTAAATAACTTCTTCCTGCTTCAAATAACACTGGAGACAGCCTCAGAAAACTAGTTTTCTTTTGAGATGTACCATAATTGCCTTTATATAAATGTAAAAACCTCCATGTGAGCTGAAATCTTGCACTACCACACTTCCAGAAAGACCGAGCAATGAACTCCCCCTTCACTAAAATATGCCAGCAGAGAATGATGAAAATTGTAGTGCAACATCTGGAAGGTGTTAGGGAGAAGAAGATTACTATAAATAAAAGTACACAAGAGGCTTCATATTCACATAAACAAACAGGTTGATCTTTAGCAGCTAGCTGCTACCAGAATTACATTTACCCAATTTATTTCAAAAACATGTCCCCTCCCAAAATTCACTGCCCCATTAAACAGCAATGAATTGTAAGGTATATTTCATTCCTTTTCAGACCTACAATTAAATATTTCAAATGTATTTGACAGCAAAAGATGAGTCTCAGAAGTGGTAGCTGTGGCAAGGACAAATCTGCTTCCTGGTGTAATTAATAGATGTAGTAGATGATTGTAGCCCATTTTCCTCTCCTAGAACAAGGACCATATCATGTTGGTCCACCTACAGAGCTTAATGAAACTGATCAGATTCCAGATAATTAATTAATTGAATTTCAGTGACCTGTTTGCATCATATCTAAAGCCCTTTGTACAGGGGTTTCTTCTAAGCACACCCTTCCCCACCTCAGAATCCCCTGGCATACTGAGTTGTCACAACCAATGACACATAAGGCAAAGCGGCTAGAGCGATTATGAGACAAGCCTAGCGACGCAATCATATGATCACAGTGTAGTCCTCATTACAAATCTTATGCTTTTGTGACCATTGACCCTGAAGGTGAGGCAAGGACCTTCCTTCTTACCACTTAGAGGAAGGTTTAAAGCGTGCTTATTTATCCACGCCTTTAAATGTTCCCGTTTTATATATTTTTATCTTATTTATGAATCACATTTATATGGCCGCCTATCCACTGGTTTCATTTGTAGCTTGTGTTTTATATCTGTTATTCTTTTAATACTGTTTTCATTAATTTTTTGCATGTGTGTGTTTTTGTAAACTGCCAAAATCTATTAAGGAAATGGGCAGCATGTGCATTTCTTAATAAATAAACATACGTCTTCTTTTAAACTTTTCAAAGTTGTTTTTAAAACTGTCTTGACAAAAAGCATGAGCAGAATTGTCCTTAACATTTTCCAGCTTGTGGCTACTATTTCTCTCCATTTCAATATGTTCGTGGAATTAACTATGACATAACTAAAGGTAAGGGAAGAGAACTGTGCTAATGTTGATCTTCACACTTTAAAAATAAAGCTTTTCAGCATGGAAAACACAAGCAATCCAAATCTGTTCAGATCAAATCAAATCTTCATTATGTCATAGACCAGCACAAGGAGCACAGTGTACAGTCATTTAAAAAGCACAAAAGATATTTAGAAATAAAAATCTTAAAAATTATGAAAAACTGAAGGTATAAAAGATATCTAATTAAAAACTAATATGTATATATACATATACATATATATATAAAGCAAGAATCTAAAAAGTGTAGGAACATTACATAAGTGTAGGAGAGCATAAAAGATTGGTATGTGGAAGACTATCAAGTTACAAAGCACTCTAATATGACAGACTAAGTACTCATTAAATCTGGTTTACAGCAAAGATCATCATTTGACAAATTTCGAGTGCTTCTGCAAAGAACGTGGCAACACTGTATGTTCTAGAAGGGTTGGTGTCTGAAAGCAACAGGGTGTTGCACAATTGTCCTGTGCATTTTAAGCAGTCATGGTGAAATGAGGCTAGTATGAATTTCTCAGTAGTACAGGCACTGGAGAAGGACATGCTCTCTTGTTTCTGTGTGTCCAGAGTCTCAGGGCATTGTCTCACAGGGTAAGGAATCTTCCAATATCAGCCTTCAAAGACAACTGAGGCGAGGCCATGACATCTATTCAGAACAAAGGGCCTTCTGTGTTTCAGTACTCTGAATTTATTAGGTATGCCATAAGGAGTACCTGTTGAGCTCACTGCAATGAAGCTGGGGTCCTGGCTAGTTCCAATTAACTGACTATGTCTACTACATACTATTCAATAAGTGCTTTGGCCTAATGATATGCCATGTTTAGAAGTCTCCGGATTTCGGCGGCATATAAAGTAATTAATTAATTGATTAATGTTGTCTGAAATACCTGGACAGAAGCCTATGGATGAGATTTTAGTTGCCATTATCTTTTTCAAGCCAAACATGTTTTTAATTTATCTCATACCCCCAATTGTTCTTTATACATTCCAACAAAGAATTACAGTGAAGTCTTGTTATTTTGCTCTTCTCCTGTCTTAAGGGTAAGAGAATATCTTGCCAGGAAAATTGCAGGGACATATCTAGGCAGTCACCAAGAATTAAGACTGACTTGAAGGCAATATAGATGTTAAGATTTGTTAAGCCAAAGATAAATTTAAGAAAAATTTAATCAAACAAAAATTTATCTACTGCTTTCTTAGTGTAAGGACTGGTGACCAGATCTGAATAAAACAGTCCTTAATTGTTGAGTTCTTCAAAGCTGCATGCTGTTTATGTGCTTTCCACCAGCTCATGAGCCAATGTTGCACTTTTGTTTTCCACTGTTTTGTGATCTGATATTTAATCTGCTAAAATTTAAAATTGTGATCCAGTCTTAATACATGAATAATGATACAAACATGATGCTTTTTTACATGAACATATAAAACACAAACCCAAGTTTGACAGAAACTGCATTACTAGAAAGATTACCTAGAAAAAAAAGTGTACCTGCGCCTTTAATGGTTGGGAATTTCACCAGATGGAGCTTGTCATACTTCTGCACAACAAACATCTCTCTTGTGAACTACATTTAAAGATAAAGGAGCCCTGTCTTCCTTTGCACCTGGATACTTTATACCTTACTATTTATGTAAGAGGTAGAGTTATATAAAAGCAACATAGTACAGATATCCAGACTCTATAAAGTTACACTATAATCACCCAGGATAAAATATGGCCACTATGAACACATTAGTTTTGTTGAGATGAGAAAATATATTTAGAAATAGGTTCCAGCCAAAAAAAAGAAAAAGGTGTGAGGGGATGAGAGGACTCTTTCCAGGTGAACTCAAGTGATACAAGAACTACTATTAGAAGAGTATTTATACTATTTGTACTATGTAAGAATAAGAATATTCGTTGTATGCTATCTGAAAACTATTAAGAATTTGTACCCAATAGAATTCATTGTTGTTTCTTTCATTTTCTTTTATAGGTTGGAAAGCCTGGTATAAATAAAAAAGCTATCTTTATAGATTGTGGCTTCCACGCCAGAGAATGGATCTCACCTGCTTTCTGTCAGTGGTTTGTGCGAGAGGTTGGTGGGAAAATACCTATTGCAGAAATTATTGATTCAACTAAAAATGGAATTAGGAGGAATTATAAAATTAAAGAACAATTATTGACAATTCCTCATCATATTCTCATTCCAAAGTTCCTGTCTTTCTCATAAATAACATTCTATTTTGATTTTTCATTTGAGTTCCAGTGTGCATTTTCAAGCAATTTTTTTAATTCCCATGAAGAATGCAAAGTAATAGCATAATGAAACTGTGAACATGACATTGGGTTAAATCCCTGGTTATCTGTCACTTACAAAAAAAAAATATTCTGATTATCCCCTTTGCAAAGTTTATTGTAATCATTGTTAAGAGAAAATCCATTGCAATTACAACAAAGGATATACACAGTCCAGTGGGGGCAGGGAGGTTCAAATAGAATAACAAATGGGGGATCTTGTAAAAACATATCATTAGATTATAATTACAATATAATGAGAAGACTATTCCACATCAAAGATATCTAATAATTAATGTGCACTTCTAAAATAAGTTTAAAGAAACTACACATTCTCCAGAATATGTTAAAACAGTTAAGTAGCAGCTTCTCTTCTTGATGTTCATAGCTAATTTTTATTAAATTTTTTGGTTCCTTACATTTTTTAAGAATTTGGGATAGTGTTTTAAAATCTTAACACTGCCCATCCATACTGAAACTTTTGTTTTTCAATTCTGGTGACACTCAGTATCTGAATTTGCTTTTAGGGACATTTATTTCAGAGGACACGCACATATACAAATCTGACATTGTCTTAATAATCATGGTTCACAAAGGCCTAGCAAGAGGAGACCATTGTGGACTGTATTTATTCCATTTCCTCAGATCCTCAGCTCTTTGGGCTAATATATGGCTAGAGAAACATCTGATCTTTTTCTCCTTTCTGGATTTGAATCAGTACCGGATTCAGTTCCTTTCACTAAATTCACCATTGGCCTTTATGAAGGCACTTGTGGTTGTTGTTGTTGTTCCTGTCTTTCTTCTAGACAGGAGTCAAAGTACATAGTACTTTTCTCTTCCAATTTTTCCAACAATAATTTCCCTGTAAGTAGATTTAACAGAGCATAATTGGATCACTTCAACAGATAAAGGACCAAAACATGGGCTGTCCCAGTTCTGGTCCATCTTTACCACCAGATCACACTCTCTTTTAATGCATAAAGCTGTAATATAATGCAAATAATGTTAGGAAATCCTTACCCTTACGCAACCCTGCCCTTTTGTGTGCTGTGGCCATTCCTGCGTACTGTTTTAGAATCTCATCCACTCCCAGGATCACTTGGGTATGTAATCTCTTGTGCCATATCACAGAAATCAGGAGCATTCTGTTGTGCTTTGTAAGAGTTCTCTCTAACTTTCTTTTTCTACTGTTTTAACTCTTTACATAACCTGCTAAACTCTTTACATAACCTGCTCTCTTTTGACCCAGTAAAGTACAGAATGTAAACAAGATCTAGGTCATTGACAGATTTGCTATGGTGACAGGATACAATTTTTTTTCTTGTCCATTAAAATGTGCAGAAACAGCTTGGAAAGTAAAAATCATGTCTTTGTCAATGCATTACTATTCAAATTCATGTCTTTAGAAATATTATTTCTTTATCTCTTCCAGTAATGCCACAGAGAACAAAATTTTGCCTAATGCACATTATTATAGTTATCAAACCTAAAGTTTGAAACAGTCTATCTGAACTTTTTTATTCTGACTACAAAGTCAGAGATTATCATCTATTAAGTGCTTAACATGTTTATCAATTGTCATATATATTCTGAATATTGGCAAAAACTATACAATTAATTTCTAACATAATCAAAGTCATCATTATAATCAGTTAATCCTTTTATATCTATATTCAGGACCTTAATCCATCAAATAATATTGCAAATTGATAGACATAGAACAGGGGGCATGGTGGCTGAGCGCTTAAGATGCTGGGCTTGTTGGGAGGAAGATTGGTGGCCCGAGTTCAAGACTCAGGTGCCACATAATGGGGTGAGCTCCCATTACTTCCCCAGCTCCTGCCAATCTATAGTTCAAAAGCATGTAAAAATGCAAATAAATAAATAGGTACCACCTTCAGTGGGAAAAGTAACAACATCCATGTGTCTCAGTGTATAGTCATGCTGGCCATATGACCACAGAAGCATCTTAAGACAATGCTGTCTCTTTCGTTAAGAAACAGAGATGAGCAACTGCCCCCTAAGTTTATTAATTGGCAACCAGACGAAATTTGAACTAATGTTCTTGATCTGCTGCTCTTCTTACTTCTCAACATATTTTTTTTCCTATTCCTATGTCAAAAACATGTAATACTATTTGGTAATCATGCAAATGAAAACAAAGTAAGATCAGTCATTTAGGTGTACCCTAACCGGCTATCTCTATGGTTCGTATGTAGGCTACTCAGACCTATGGAAAAGAAACCCTTATGACTCAGCTTCTGAACAACTTAGACTTCTATGTCTTGCCTGTCTTGAATATTGATGGTTATGTCTACACTTGGACAAAGGTAAATAATACACAACATTTGTAAACAGATTACAATCAGTATATCAATTGTCTTTCAAAAGGTACATTCACAAATCTGTTCCGTTTCAGTATCGTATGTGGAGAAAGACTCGTTCTACAAATGCTGGCACTAAATGTATTGGTACAGATCCCAACAGAAATTTTAATTCCGGATGGTGCAGTAAGTATCCTATGCCCTAAGAAGGATAAACCCATGCTCCAATTCTAAGAGTTCAGAAACATCAGCCCTAGCTGAATTCCAAATCCTTATAGCATAGTCCCATGAAAATAAACAATACTTGACCAATTGAATCTCCAAATATAAATTTTCAGAAAAATAAACTGAGAACGTAAGATCAGATTCTTCTGTGAAAATATAGTGAAATACTAATATACAGTATATTGTAGAGGAATTTTAAACATATTTAATAAAAAGTGTTCTGTGGTTTGGAGCTCAACCCTATTTAGTTTCTTCCATGTAACTTACATGTTCTTTCTGCTAACAAGAAGCAAAACATTTCTTCCTCTTTTCAGAGAACAACTTATTAGACACATGTACAGATGAAATAAAATTTGAGTCTGAGTATAATCCTATTCAACATTTACTTTGAAAATTCAGTGTGGTTTCCTCCCATATAAACAATGCATTTCTGAAAAATAAGCAAAGTAACTTTTGTTTGTTACTTTTGCTGAACTATTACAGATCTGAATAAATTCTTGTTCATATCAAACAGTAAGTAATATGGCAAAGCATTATGAAATACTCAGTCATGGATATACTGACACAACAAAAATAGTGCCCTAGGGTAAAGTCTTCTTAAATACTAAAGTTCTGCAAATCCCTCAGAAGAGATCTTTCAAAATGCACAGGAACAGATACCAAGTTCTGCTTTTGGAATTATAAGAACAAATGTTAAGTACAACTTCACAAAGCCAAATGGTTGTGCAGTTACACTGATGTGGAGAGAGCTGGAAGTTGCTTGCTTTGAATATGCAAAAAGACACAGCTACTTTAAAGGTTCAAAAAGTGCTATAGCCACTCCAGTGAGTAAAATCTTCTTCAAAGGACTGTCAAAATGTAATGAAATACTGCCTGGTAAATTTGTGTGTGTATTCCACAGTATTGTACGCCGTTGGTCTATTGAGCTTTCACTAACTGGTATCCTCAAGAGTAATTATTATTTTCAGGCTTTGCATCTTATAAAAACATTAAACAGGAAGGAGGCCAAAATGCAACCTGAACTTGATATGTCTATGTGATTTTAACATCAAATGCACTAAGCTAGTCAATTGACCATTATTTACTCTGTCAGGTTCCAATTTCCA
>JANHZU010086755.1:0-10370 GCA_032468055.1 Acrochordus granulatus
TGACTGATCTTGGGCCTTTCTTGAGTAGGAACCGATGTGCTTACCAAAGACTACTACTGATCACTCTCATAAGTTCTCCTCTTGACTATCCAGAAGAAACAACACTCCTTTCAAAAACACTTCACTAAATTTGGGTTACAACAAAAGTCACTTTTGGTGTATGTGTGCATTTTTGTCTGTCTATTAATTTATTTTGTTCCTCCTAGGTATGAAGCATGCTGGCAATGAATGTGATAAGTATCATAATAGCTGGTATCGGCATCATATCCCTGTCTCTCACATTCAGCCACCTCTTTCCATTCAATGTGGCCTGGTATTGTTATCATCTTGTTTACAAATCTCAGGAAAAGTGTTATGAGATCCAGGTGTGCTCTTTTATAAGTATGTGATCTTCCAGAATTCATCTGTAAGAAGTTAGTTTCAATAAGGTACAGAAGGATAGGGCACTCATGGTGACCTCTATCTAGAAATGTATCTCTTTGGAGGACAAGATCGTGACGAGAGATGTCCCAAGCAGTTTTTCCCACAAAAAGCCTGGACAGGAATATTACCCTGTCTTTCTAAAGATTTCTAAAGTTTGGTCTTTTGTATTATTCTTTCTCCCAATCTTTTCAAAGCAGTTGTAACCAGGGGTGTCCTCAGGTCACGGTTAAGAATTCAGAGTGGCAGCTTAACAGTGGAAAGTTTTGCCAGATGTGTGGCATAGAAATAAACTGGGCAAAAACCTCCTACTTATATTCTGATGAATTAGGCAGGATCTCTGCTAATGAGCCACTTCCATGTATTATCTCCTCTGGACTAAAAAAAAAGCTTCATTTTCCTTTTGGCCATGGCAATGGATCCTGCATAACTCACCAAGGTCATCTTCCTTATTCTACAATTGGAGATAAATGTGCTTATATGTATATTTAAGAACAGGTGTGTTACTTCTTTGCTTCATTGATAGAATATCATCATAGGGATACTGTTGCATCTTTTGAACGTAAGGTGCTTTGCTGAAATGTCTTCAATGAAATGGTAAGATTCCAAAGGAAGATGGGTAGTTAATCAAGACAAAGGATTCAGAAACCTTACTTTCTAATACTTTTGTTGAATTATATGGAATAGTAGGATTGGAAGGCATTATGGTGGATATGGGAAACATCTCTTTCTCCCCTTCTCTCCTCAGCCTGATTTGCATATAGGAAGATTTTGAGTTACTCTTCTGCATAAGGTTTGATTCATATGTGTTTTAGCAATGATAAAAAAAATCCTTATGGAGGCTGTTTTGGCATGGGCTGTACTGGGTGCAAGTTGTACCCCAGAGGATGGTGAAAAAGCAGCCCAGCTGCAGCCTAGAGAGAGAGAAATTCCTGTAAGTCATATTTCCATTTACCATGACTAATGAATTGTGGCTGTTTTGTTATATGATAAATGTCTATGCACTGCATTTCATTGTAACCTGATTACAATAAATAAATAATAAGATATATTTTATAGCTTGAGGCTAAAGGATGTCCTTGGCAGCAAAGATGAAAGATTACTGCAGAGGTTATCAATATGGTCTATTTCACACAATGTACTAAGTATCTGTAAAAGAATGAAATAATAATTTGTCTTCATACAATATGTAACATTGCAAATATGAATTATAAAAGGTAGTGGATCAATTCTCATATTGAAACAAACCATCTTATGAATCACAGTGAGGCCAGCTTTCATCTCTGATTGACAGAAGACAATGTTAAGTTTTTCCTACCCAATTGAGGGCCGCCTAGTGTGTGCATGGTCCAAGCAGTACTTCAGATTAAATTCCTAGAAGGTGTTTTGAAATGTGTGGGAGCTTTAACCCAGCAGTTGTGTTGTTAAAGCAGCTGCATCTTTTTCTGGGACTTGGGAGGCAGTGCCAGCCATGCAAAATCAGAAAAGGATGCAGTTGCTTTAAAGAGTGGTGGGGCTATCTTTCTGCTTCACTGAGAATCAAGATTCCTCTGCAGAGCCTTATTTAAAATGCTGCAGAGCCTTCCTGAAGTTTAATACCTTAAACTTTTAAAGGAAATGCATGTAACTTTTTAATCGGGGAAATGCAAAATATATAATGGACTAAACAAAGCACTGTGAGTAAAAGATCTTGAAAATGTGAATTTTCTTTTTTGCTGGCTAAATTTCTCTTTGTGAATTTGTTGCACCAAATTATTGTTTTGCTGTTGGAAAATGCACACTTGGTGGGGTTTATACAATACACTATGGATAAAGTATAGTTTCCACATCACAATGGTTATGTTCCAGAGCAGGCTAAGTCAAAAGCTTGGTTCAACAGGGCTTAGCAAAATGTTTTTGCACCTAGCTGCATTCAATCCAATAAATTATGCTTGTTGTGAAAAACCATCTAATGCCTGCAACACATTCTAAAAGGTTGATTTGTGGGATATAACAGTATCCATGGGAATTGTTCATATAAAAGGCTGAGCAGCCATATATTTCCATGATAATTAAAGAGACTATAATTTAAATTCATATCCCGTTTGATCTAGTCATTAAGTTACCAGGCTAGAAACCAGGAAACTCTGAATTTCTAATCTTGCTGAATTTCTAATCCCGCTTTAGGCATGGGGCCAATGCCTCTGTCTCAGCCTAACTCACGGTTATTGTTGTGGGGAAGAGTATTAGGTACGTTTGCTGCCTTAAGTTATTTATAAAAATAATAAAGACTTGATATAAGTAAATAATAAATTGGAAGACAAACCTTGTTTCCTGCCAATCAGCTTGCCAGGAGGCTGGCTTCTACCATTCAAACTTACTTCACTGTTTATTTTAGCCATGGCTGTACCTCCAGATCTTCTAATATATCACCAAGCTCGTTGCTTACCATTTTTATTTTCTCTGAGTTTCATGGAAATAAAGGCAATTGTAGGGGTCTGATCCTTTTTTCAAAATAATATTTTCTTTAAAAAAATCCTTGGAACGTTAGAAGTGCTTCAGTAGTTTCACATTGGGTCTGTTCCTGGGTCATTGGAGAGACAGATGTGCTGTGAGAATAGGAGAAGGCATTGCTCCTATTTATTATCTATTATCTTTCCTTTTTAATAATTAAAATTAGTCTTGATCTGCTGTTTGCAGGAAAAAATACCTGATTTTTGAGATCTTCACTTACCTGCCACTGGTAGAAGGAAAGTGTAAGAAGTTTCCATCTTATTTCTTTTTAGATTAAATGAATGCCTGCAAGTTTCATATGTGTTGTGCATATATACCCATATATGCACCGAGATTTACAAAAGGCAGCAAACATTTGTCGTAAAGGAAAAGGGACCTTAACCAAACAAAAATGTTTTGGAACATTTCAATCCATTGTACACACTTCCCCATCTTTTGTGACAAGCAGACACTGCTGGAATAGATGGTCAGAGTAGCTTCCTGGTTGAGTCACAGCAAATGTTCACAGCTATTAAATACAGAAAAACAAAGTTAGCGTTCATCTTGTTCCAGGTATTGCTCAGCCATGCATGCCATAAGAAAGTGCATCTTAGTCGTCAATCTCAAAAGACTAACCAGGATCAGGCCTGATTTAATCCTTGAAGAGGGGGGCAGCAGAAAGTTCCAGGCTAAAGAGGGGATAACATACAGGCTATCTAAGGAAACATCTCATTCCAATGTGCCAGCAGAAGGGACACGCTGCGGATCCTGTTGGCCAAGGGATTTCTGCTGGTGGGGTCCAGGAGAAGAGCTTTTTCTGCTGCGGCCCCTGCCCTTTGGCACATCAGTCCAGTCACGGTGAGATCCAGCCCGATCCTCTTGGCCTGAAAATCTGGCTTTTGGGGTCCTGATGGGGATGGAGGTGGTTGGTGGAATAATAGAGAAGGCTCCTCCACCTCCTTACCACTTGCGTATTGGTGCCTTTCTTATCTATTTTTTGTTAACTTTTAATGTTCCACGTTTTTAATGTTTTAATGTTCAGATGATTGATTAATTCAATTTCTATAGTCGCCCTCTCAATCAATGGCAAAACCATATTGTGGTTTGATGATGTTGTAGGCTGCCCAGTGGCATATAAATTTAATAAATAAATGAAACGAAGGAGGGCAAAGGCAATCCGCTTCCACAGTTTTTTCTGTCCAGATAAGTACAGTACATGGTCAGCACTTCCAATCATCAGGACATGAGTGTAGCTGGAAAAAGACCATTGAAACGGTTTCATAACATTTTAAGAAAGTGTGCAAAATAGGAAGGATGCTTCCATGGCTTTCAGGCATGAAAAGTTTGAGATTTGTGGAGCGATTCATAACTGCTGAATGGAACCGTTAGTGGCATCTTTCTGGAGACACTGCTAGAGTTGCGGTCTCCACATTCAGGCCTGTGTGAGGGAAGACGAAAGACGATTCAGTTGTGGAGATCCAGTGCCGTTGAATGACCCCAAGGAATCCTTTTGAAGTCCAGACTCTAGACCAGGTATGTCCAACCTTAGTAACTTTAAGATGTGTGGACTTCAACTCCTAGAATTCCTCAGCCAACATAGTTGGCTACTTGGACACCCCTGGTTTAGACGCTCAGTCCTTAAGTGAGCAAGTCTGAAAGTATGGGGGCGAAGAAAACTAAAGTCCTCTAGTTTATTGTCTTCAAGAGGGAAAGCAATGGAAAAACAAGAAGCAGGGACATAATATGTGTGTGTGTCAATGAAAGATCAAGTCTACGTAAGAATCCATGAATGAAGTAGTGTGGTCCCAGATTTTCCAACTACAAAACATAACCCTTATGGAGTGTTTATTCATCTGCACATTTGGTGATGCAAAGGCATTATGGGCTGAGTTCTCTTCTCTTCTCAGCTCAGCTCAGTATTTCCTCTGATTTTTTTTATTCTAAATCTAATCATCTTGTCTATTTTCCTTATAAATGAAAAGGGAGACTGTTTGGTGTTCCATTGGTTGATATACATCAGTCAGTGGTGAAATATTTGTTTTAACCTCACCTGATGCCAAACTTCCCATCAACAGGTTTGTCTTCATGCCAGTGAATCACAGATGGCACGGTGCTGAGTCCTCTAAACTGAGAAATGCATTTGAATCTTCTGCCGGTGAATATAACAACAACCATTAATCATTGCTAATGTGTAAATAAAATGGGTTCACCAACTTTGTGCTATTGCCACTGTTCATTGCAGGTTTGTGCAAATCAAATGAGGATCAAAGCCCAGAATGAATTTTGCCAGCAATGTATGAATAGGCCATCAGGAGCACTGTCAAACCTTGCTCCTGCTTTGTTTGGTTTTAAAAAAAAAGAACCCATGAAATAGATCTTGGGTCAATTTCACAAGCCTTTTATGGAGTATGAGGGTTGCTGGAACAGGTCTCAGTCAGACACTGTTCCCTGATGGAGCATGAACAGGCAAATAGGCAATCTGCTTCTCTGACAGAGCATGAACAGCTGACCAGATTTCACTCCCATGACAGAACATGAACAATCCCAAAGATGGCAGAACTCCATGTGAATGGGGACACGCAGGTGATTGCCTATAAGGAGCTGTCTCAAAAGTTTGCAAGCAGCTGCACATGAACCTGACAGCAGGAAAACAACTCAGCCTGACCCAACCATTAGGCAGAATCAGAAGCTTTGGTGATCCAGGCTGCAGTCTTCAGATGTTCCTCTGGAGCCCTCTTGCTATTTTACTACAATATGCTAAATCAGTAGGACAAAAATTCAGTTAGTCCTGTTAATGTTGGCACATTGAATAATTTCGGGGAATACTTTTGTTTGGTGCTTCAGGCACCCAAATACTCTGACCAATCTTGATGCAAAGGTGAGGAACCTGTGCCTTCTTCATGTGGTTGAATCTCAACTTGTGGCTAATAATGATGAATGTGTTAAGGTGTTAAGATTTGCCAACAGTTGGAGGGCCAGAGGTCCCTCACCTCTACCTTCTCACCTTCTCCAGCCCCATGTTCACTCATTTGGATCAAATCTGAATGAAAGCTTGGGAATGACTTGGGAGTCAAACATATTTTGGATTATGTTGCATGTTCATGCTCATACAGATTGTGTCTATGAACGTTCTCATTAATCTAGATCATGTCTTGCACAACAAAATTGCAAAAGATTTTCGCAAACTGTTTTCGAAAGGTAACTAGACTTTTTAGTCCAGTTGCTTTTTTTAGTTAGTTTGCAATTATTTATTTATTTGCAATTTTGTTGTGCAACATCCAGGACAAGTTAAATTGCTCAAGCCTTGCCTTACCAAAGAGCTCTGGAAGCATTTCCTAATGTGCTGAGCCAGCAAGATGCACAAGTAATTTAAGCTAAGGGCGACTATTAGGGGTTGGGTGAAGATGTCCTAAAAGTACCAAGGGAAATGGATGAATATAAGAACTGGAACTGCAATAGAGAGAGGTGAGGACAAACATCTGCCTTTCGTATATTAATTTTGTCCGGCCATTTGAATCTGCAGTTACAAATCTCCTAGTAATGCAACTTCCTTCTCAATTAGATGGCACACTTTTCTAAAATGGCACAGACTCACGGAATCGAAAGGGAAATCACTTCTTTCAAAGAAATCACACGTCGGTCCTTTAGTCAATATCCTTTTAATAGAACGACGCAGACAGTGAAATGGCAACAGGCCATAGGATGTCATGACTCTAGAAATCTGAGAAAAAGGAGGATGGAACTCAGATAAATCTCACTTTGCTGACAGCATGCACACATTGCAAAATCTCTCACCACAAGTAAGGCAGAAAAGAGCTGCTTTATCTATCCCTCCTACCACCATCTACAAATTCATCTGTAATTGCAAAAACCCCACAACTTTTTAGAATACGGCCTGGGCTTATTTGTGGGAGAAAGTGCAAAGGTTTTGAGGAGTTAATTGTGCAATTAGCTAACTGTTTGATTGCTGTTGGAAGAGCTGCTCAGAAGCATCTTTTGAAGAACAGCAATGGCCTTTTGAAGTCTGAAAACGGTCCGTAGGGTGAGTGTAACTTACCTGATGCAGAGTTTCAAGAAGAAATACGTTCATTTCTGAAGTTTCTCTGCTCTGAGATAACTGGGCTAGACACCACCCATAATTGCTCGTTTCTTATTTCTGTGGAAAGTAAGTATGTATTTTCTCTGCACATTTGAACGGGAACTTGAGGAACTCTCTCCCCCAAGAGGCTCAGCCTACCCCACCCGTAAAGGCATGCCATGGATCCCTTTAGCAAAGCAGACTTCCCCAGAGGCCAAGGTCTTTGCGTAATATGTGAGTCTAACCATGGGTGTCTCAAATGAGAACTCTGGGTGAATGTGTTCCGGGACGAAATTCTGCTGTGACTTCCTTCCTTCACCTCTTCCAGAGAAGATATTTCCGTGCAAACACTAAACACGAACTCTTCAACCCCGATTTTGAGTTCTTGAAGGAGAACTGCATTATTTCCTCGTCCTTCTATTTATTTTGTTTGTATGCCGCCCTTCTCGCTGACACAGTATATTTCTTCCTTCCCTGTATATTCCGTCCATTTAGTGTGGTTTTAAGGTTTTCCTTTTGTCTGTGAGCTGAACACCCTTACAATTCAATGTGCAATTGGGAATCCTTATCAGCCAAGAATTACAATGGCCGAAAGAGCCATATGTCTGCTGAACCAAAGATATAATACTTCATATTTTTGCAGATATTTACATCGCACTCATGGGTGAATGAGGTTGTCTGAGAAAAACTAACATACAAGTCATTCTATATTTGTGTTCCGGAGAAGACTGTCTAGTCTTTAAGAAGCAGATCTGCTTGCAGTAAAATGCAACCAGAGGGGGAACTCTTGAACATAAACGAAAACTTCCTTAATAGTACCTTTTAGCTTCACAGCAGCCATAAATGATTGGACTACTGTAAATAGAGGTAAACAGCACCAGGTTACCAAAGGAACCTGATGATTCAAGGGCAAATTAAGATTCTTAGCACATTCTTACCGTCAACGCCTTTTGTTGCAGTATATTATAGTCATTAAAGTATACAAGTTATTAGTTATTAAAAAGGTAGAAATAACTTCTCGTCTTCACCCTCGTGGTTGTGTACACGTATTCAGCTTTGGAGCTGCACTGCACGTGCATTCAGTTGCAACGGCTCGCAATCTATACGTTCTGTGTTCTTTGGTGCCCTGAGATTTAGGAGCCAGTGATTCATTGTATTAAAAAAATATAGCAGAATGATCGCTTGGATCCTTTCCTCAAACACCATCCAAGTTTGTTGGGTGCTATTTTGACCATTGTTCGTTGTAGGGCAAATCCTGCATCGGGGTTTTCACAACAGCGAGCTATGAAGGTACTCTTCAACTGACAGCCATTTGTTTAGTGAGCGCTCAAAGTTATAAAAGCACCGACCAAAGTGACTTATGACTGGTCCTCACACTTCTAACTTATATTGCAGCATCTCCATGGTCATACGATCGGAATTTGGGCACTTGGCAGTCAGCATGTATTAACAATATTCCAAGGTCCTGCGATCGCAATTTGTGACTTTCCCAGATGACTTCTGACCAGCAAATCTATGATGTAAGTCGGATTCACTTAACGATCGCATGGCTCACTTAACAACTGCAGTGATTTGCTTCGCAACGATGGTAAAAAGGTCATAACATTGGGCTTGACTCATTTAACAACGACCTTGCTTAGCAATGGAAATTCTGGTCCCTGTTGTGGTTGTAAGTCGAGGACTACCTGCTTGTATTTGGCTTTGCAACTCTACTGCACATATATTCAATCATGACTTGCAACCTACATATACGGGGTTCTCGTATACTTACAAGAATGTATACGGGGTTCTCGTATATTTCCGAAGTCCTGAAACTTCGGATCGCTGTATTAAGTATATTTTCACTGTATTAAAAAATGTTGGAAAATGATTGTTTGGATCCTTTCCTTAAATTCCGTCCAACTTCATTGGGTAACTGTTTCGACCATTGTTTGTTGTAGGGCAAATCTTGCACCGGGCTTTCACAAGAGCTAATTGTTTGCAGTAAAACCCAAAGAGTACCTTTAAGCACTTTAAGGTTCTTCGGTTACAGAAGTCAAAGGCTGAGAAATGCTCATGTTCAAATGGAATGATCTGCAGGCACTTGAGCCTCACAGCGGACACCGTCGCTTCCCAAACAAATCAGAAAATGTTATTCAGGATGAATAGATACAGTATAGATGACTGAAAATACAGTATAGATGACTGAATCAATCAAACCCACATTCTTCCACAGAACACACAACTGATATCTTGTGCTGGTTAATGATCGCAGTACGCCATTAATCTTTAGACCAAGCAATCATTCGATCTGATTATCTTCCAGTGTTCTTCTCCTCCCCTACCAGTAACTGCAGCCTTCTGGGTTTCTACATTTGTTCCTGTTTTGTTTTTGACCTTAGTTGTGGGTGTTGCCCAAATATTTCTGGGAATGCTGGTCCCGATAAAAGAGGAATCAGCAGCCTAGAGGAAGAGGGTGAGCATGAGCTGCATTCTTCTTTTTGCCTCAAACCCAAAGAAGCTTCCTAAACTGTGCAAGGTAAGAACCGTGGCTCAGTTTTTGTATTGGGCGCTTTTGTTCTTCATCGTGCGATACGTAGCTTGTATTGGCAAAAAGTGGGATGTGTACCTAGTGCAAGGGTTGCCAAGGTAGGAGTGGGCAACCCTTCGTAAGTCAAGAGACGCACACATAGCTTGTGAGTGAAATACTCCTGTATATCCCAAAAAGTAGTGGGAGTCAGACAGAAATTAGACTTGATTTAATTCATCGGCGTTCAACGCAAGTAGATTAATTTCACTGGTTGTGTATTGATTGGGGGACAGTTTCTGGAGAGCCCTATTCGAAGTCTGGGCAGGATTCAGTGTAGCCAAGAAGCTAAGAGGTTTGGGCAAGCTTAAGTTATCAGCAGAGCTCAGTGTTCAGTTTAGGGACAAGCCATGGAACGGCTTAGAATCTCTTCCCATTGCAATGAATATAAAAAAGGTGGATTTTCAAGTTTTGCATAACTGGTTAAAAATGTGAAAGGAAAAGCTCCCGATAAATAGAAGGAGGTTGGACAAAGAACGGGATGCAAACATGGAAAATGGTCAGCTGCTTGGTCAGAACAATTTGGAGAGCGAGGCTACTGGGTGTGTGTGTAAAACAACACGATTTCTGCCTATAAAGGTGGTTGTGGCATCACAGTGAAAGCTCAGCCCCTTGTAGTGAAACAGGCCGTACAGTAAAAGAATGGAGCTTGCACTGCAATGTTGCAACGCATGATTGATGGTTTGTCTCTCCCATTCTCTCCCATGGATGGGAGAGTCCCATGCAAATAAGCGCATACAAATCATTTTGATTTTTCCAAATGTGGAAGCTAAATCGCAGTTCTTTGGGGGTCTAATGGTACAATGTGCTCAGGGAAAAAAGACAGAGAATGAA
>JANHZU010086917.1:0-10367 GCA_032468055.1 Acrochordus granulatus
AGGCTCTTTAGCTCCTCTTCACTTTCTGCCATTAGAGTGGTATCGTCTGCATATCTGAGGCTGTTGATATTTCTCCCAGCAGTCTTAATTCTGGCTTGTGATTCATACAACCTGGCATTTTGCATGATGTACTCTGCATATCAGTTAAATAAGGAGGGTGACAATATACAGCCTTGTCATACTCCTTCCCCAAATTTGAACCAATCTGTTGTTCCATGTCAGGTTCTAATTGTTGCTTCTTGACTAGCATGCAAGTTTCTCAGCAGACAGGTAAGGTGGTCTGGTACTCCCATCTCTTTTAGAATTTGCCACAACCAAAGGCTTTAGCATAGTCAATGAAGAAGTAGATGTTTTTCTGGAAGTCTCTTGCTTTTTCTATGATCCTGCGAATGCTGGCAATTTGATCTCTAGTTCCTCTGCCTCTTTGGAACCCAGCTTGTACTTCTGGTAGTTCTCGGTTCACTGCTGTTGAAGCCTAGTTTCTAGTATTTTGAGCATAACCTTGCTAGCATGTGAAATGAGCGCAATTGCACAGTAGTTTGAACATTCTTTGGCACTGCGCTTCTTTGGGTTTGGAATGTAAACTGATCTTTTCTAGTCTTGTGGCCACTGTTGAGTTTTCCAAAGTTGCTGCTGTATAGAGTGCAGCACTTCAACGGTATCATTTTTTAAGATTTTAAATAGTTCAGCTGGAATAGCATCACCTCCACTAACTTTGTGGTTAGGAACATTTCCTAAGGCCCACTTGACTTCACAATCCAGAATGTCTGGCTCTAGGTCAGTGACCGCACCATCATGATTCTTGGGGACATTTAGATCTTTTCTGTATAGGGCTTCTGTCTATTCTTGCCATCTCTTCTTAATCCCTTCTGCTTCTGTTAGGTCTCTACCATTGTTGTCCTTTATCATGCTCATCTTTGCATGAAATGTTCCCTTGATATTGCCAATTTTCTTGAAGAGATCTCTATTCTTTCCCAGTTTATTCTTTTCCTAAATTCCTTTGCATTGTTCATTTAAGCAGGCCTTCTTTCTCTTCTTGCTTTTCTCTGGAAATCTGCATTCAGTTGTGTATATCTTTCCCTGTCTTCCTTGACTTTTGCTTTCCTTCTTTCCTCAGCTATTTGTAAAGCCTCATCAGACAGCCGCTTTGCTTTCTCGCATTTCTGTTTCATTGGGATGGTTTTACTAACCACCTCCTGTACATGTTACGCTCCTCTGTCCATAGTCCTTCAGGTACTCTGTCTGCCAGATTTAATCCCTTAAATCTATTCCTCACTTCCACTGTATATTCATAAGGGATATCACTGAGGTCATACCTGAATGACATAGTGGTTTTCCCTACTTTCTTTAATTTCAGCCTAAATTTGGCAATAAGCTCATGATCTGAGCCACAGTCAGCTCCAGGTCTTGTTTTGACTGACTGTATGGAGCTTCTCCATCTTTGGCTGCGAAGAATATAATCAATCTGATTTCGGTGCTGACCATCTGGTGATGTCCATGTGTAAAGTCACCTCTTGGGTTGTTGGAAAAGTGTATTTCTTATGATCAGCTTGTTCTCTGGACAAAATTCTGTTAGCCTTTGCCCTGATTCATTTTGTACTCCAAGGCTAAACTTGCCTGTTATTCCAGTTAAATTTGGACTTCCTACTTTAGCTTTCCAACCCCTTATGATGAAAAGGACATCTTTTTTGGTGTGAGTTCTAGAAGGTGTGGTTGGCCTTCATAGAACCAGTCAACATCAGCCTCTTCGGCATCAGTGGTTGGGGCATAGACTTGGATTACTGCGATGTTGAATGGTTTGCCTTGGATTCAAGCCAAAATCATTCTGTTGTTTTTGAGATTGTACCCCAGTAATGCTTTTCTCACTCTTTTATTGATTGTGATGGCTACTCTATTTCTTCAAAGGGATTCTTGTCCACAGGAATAGATATAGTGATCATCTGAATTAAATTTGCCCATTCCTGTCCATTTTAGTTCACGGAATCCCAAGGTGTCTGTTTTCAGTCTTGCCATCTCATTTTGACCACATCCAGCTTACCTTGATTCATACATCTGATATTCCAGATTCCTATGCAATATTGTTCTTTATAGCATTAGCTTTTTCTTTCACCTTCAGACAAATCCACAGCTGAGCAACCTTTTGGCTGTGTCCCAGTCATTTCACTCTTTCTGAAATTACTTGGAATTCCTTCCAATCTGAGGAGCTCATCGTCTCATGTCCTGTTGTTTAGCCTTTTGTTACTGTCCATGGGGTTTTCTTGGCAAGGATACTGGAGTGGGTTGCCATTTCCTTCTCCAGTGGAGTCCTGTGGCCCACTTTTCACCAGATGTCCAAGAACCCCAACAACATTTAGTGTGGTCCTTGTTAATCCAAGCAACGACCAAGCCGGTCTGGGTTTCTGTACATTACATCTCGAACTTTTATGGGAGGGAGACACTTTTTGTCTGGCTCCTCCTTTGATGAGATCTGTCCAGTATGGTTGAACCTCTGGCATAGCTCTCATGTTCTTTGGAGCACACAAGGCCCCCAACAGAGCAAGGTGGTGCCTCAGTGGGGGTCAAAGATCTCTACTAAGTATAAAATTAGTAAAATCTTCCCATGAACATGTCAATTGCAAAAAAGCATCTGGAATTATATATCCTTCCAGACTAACAACATTGCAGCATATGAAGATGATCGTCTTCAACAAAAGTGCTTATTGATGGAGCGCTTGTGAAGAGCAGCAAAGAGCTGTGATTTTTCTCAGAACACTCGTCTGAAGTGCAGTTGGCTCCCTGCCTTCCTAAATCTAGTTATGTTCTCCACAAGTTCAGAATTCACATTTGTGGAATACATGGCATCTTAATGCAACTCAATGTATTTAGTGGTTCCCCTATCAAGAAAGGGCAGGTCAAGATGGTGGTCACAACCAGACAATTAAAGAGGCTGACTCTGTAAACAGAATCTGAGCAGGCATTTCCACTTATGTTCTTGTGGGGGAGAAGGTCAAGCTGTTCCAGAATGAGGGAACTCCTCCTGACTCCTCCCCTGAGTCTTCTGGATGGGACCGCTTGCAGGGCCCCCTCCCTGCCAGGCTGAATTGGAAGTGTTCGGTCCCAAAGACAATTAAGGCTCAAGCTGTGTAGGACTGTATGGATAACTGTAAGCCTCTTGAATTGGAGCAGAGGCCTATCAGAAATCAAAGCAGCTCCCACAGAGGTCTTACTGGAGTTGACTAAGCTGGTCAGCAAAAGTCAGCAAGCAGCCCAGTGCGCTTTGTGCCAATTGCAGCCTCTGAATCATCTTCTGGGCAGCCCCATGGAGAACAAACTGTCGTTATCTAACCAGGAGATGACAACAGCATGAACCCTTCATGACGACATATGATGATTGTCCCTTAAAAGAGAAAAGCGTACAACTGCTACAATTAATGCAAAACCTCTTTCCTTCCCCCCATCCCCCTTTTTCTGCCTGATGCAGGGTGATTCTGGTGGACCTTTGATATGCAATGGGGAACAAAGAGGCATTGTTTCCTTTGGTGGAAAACTTTGTGCCACACCCAGACATCCTGGTGTCTACACACTTCTGACAGAAACATACTCCCGCTGGATAAAGAATATTGTGCAGGGCAATTTATAGAATTATTGCTTAATTTTGACATTATTTTTAAAGATATTCATCTGTTCACTCCTTCTGATCTCTTTAAAACAACCTTTTCCAATTTTTGCCCTCTAGATGCCTTTGATTAATGTCCCCGTCCCCAACTAGCACAGCTGGCTAGAAATGACAGGGGCGTCACATGTATTCATCTGGAGGGCAACCTATCAGTTTTGGTATTTAGGCTTTCTATCTAAATTGCTTAATTATTTTTATTGTCTCTCTCTACACCTATTCTACTAGATAGAGCTATATCCCACTCATGAAATGGTAGTTTATTCCAGGAAATTCAAGAAAATAAACCCTTGTTGCAAACCACATTGTTCCTCTTTTTGTTCTTCTTGTTCGTCTGTGCCATGTATCTAGTCTTTATTGATGCAGACTTCGGACTTTATATAGGTAGTCCCCAAGTTGCAACCAGTCACTTAATGGACATTCGAAGTTATGAGAGACCCCGCCCCCCAGAAGCTACATGTGACCCTGTTTCAACATCACGGATGCTGTACTGCCCCCACGGTCATTCATCCTTACGACTGACCACAGGGATACTGCAGCACCCCTCTGCATTCTGCCCCATCCTGCCCCACAGGGACCACACAGTGCTTGGGTCTGCTTCCTTCACAGCATCACCACTGCACACTTATCTTTCAAAGATCTCTGGACTTCATGTTGCGGAAGAACAGCAGGCCACGCATCCTTGGGCTGCATGGTGGCAACCCAGAAGAGGCCACCATTTTGGCCCACCTGCTTGTTTTAAGTCATCTTTGTGCCAAAACGACAGCCACAGGATAAACTGCTCTGTTTTGTTTTTGTTTTTTTTGCATTAATGCAATCAGAGCAGCACCACAGAAGCTTTCGGCAGCTTTGAGAAGCTTTCTGCAGCACTGCGCAGACTAATTAAGGCAGAAAAACAGAATGCTTTGTCTCTGGGCCATGCAGCGGTGACCTAGGAGCAGCTGCCATTTCGGTGTGCCAACTTGTGGACAGGCCAAAATGATGGCCGTTCTGCTGCCTAAACACAGTCTGCACAGCACCACAGAAGCTTTCTGCAGCTTTCAGATTTTCAGAAGGAGGTTTCTACAAGGCTTGTACTGTAGACCATGTTACTGAAGCAGAACAAGTCGCTTTGTCCCTCACCTGCATGCTGCAATTCCGAAGTGGCTGCCAAGTTTCCAGTTATATTCCAGTTCCGAATTATATTCTGGTAGCTGTAAATATTGCCACCAGAATCGTGCCACACAACCACGCAATGAAGCAATCCATTCCACCCTCCGGAAGACCTTGGAGTTCTTCGAAATGTAAGTGAGGAGAAAGGTGTTTGGCCAGGTGGGCTGGGAATGAGGCCTAAAACCTACAGGGGCCGGGTGGAAATGAGAAAATCCTGGGGACCCAAGGGTCCGGAAGAGGAGGAAGGGATGTCTCAGTGGTGGGGGCCTTGGGAGGCATGGGCAGGAGGGCCTGGGCTTTTGCGAGGCCTCAGAGGCCTTCCCCACCTCTGAGGGACCACCTGCGCTGCTTAATGACCCACGTGCCTATTCAAGTCGCATCAGGGAAAGCAGGGGTCTGGATTGTTAATTGAGGCCATCTTGCTTAACGGCCATCATGACATGTGACCATAATGGGCAGGCTGCATTATGGATTTATCTCAAGGACCTCCTGTATTTGGAAGAATGATTCGGATTCAGATACTTTATTGGCCAAGCATGATTATACACGCAAGGAATTTGACTCCGGCGCAGCAGCTCTCTGTGTACTTTCAAGACAACCGTAAACAAAATAATGGCATACAACAATAAATACCAAAAACCAAAAGAAAGGCAAGAGAGAGCTTCACCGTGGATGCCGTCAGCGGCTCTGCTGGGAATGGCTTCAGTTCTTCAGTACCTTTCTATGGGATGGCCTAACGTAACTGGACTTCCCTTGTATTTGGAAGTGCTGTGGAAGTGCAATCCAGCTATGCACACATGACTTCTCATCATTTGAGACTTCTGAATCTTTGTACCACTTTTAGGAGTCGAGATGTGAGAGCCATTAAGCATTGGAAGTCTTTGTCACTGGATGTTTTCAAACAAAGCTTGGACAGCTATTTGTCTGAGGTGATATGAGGCAAGAGGTTGACTACAAACCTTCAGGATCGTTCCAGCTTTATGATTCTATGTGCCAACAATAGACCTGTGGTAGGTTATCTGTAAGGCATGACTTGTTATTGTTTAATATACACTCTGGGGAGGAAAGGGGGAAACACCAGATTCAGATTCAGATACTTTATTGGCCAAGCCTGGTTAGACACACAAGGAATTTGACTCCAGTACAGCAGCTCTCAATATACTTGCAGGACAACAGGAAACAAAAGAACATAAATAATCAACATTATGTGTTCAGCAGTAAAGTGTGTTTACTACATCCAAAGTATGCAGCCAGTAGAAAAGGAGTGTCGTAAAGTGTACAATTAGAATCACAATCTATTGGTAAGTATGTATATACCTTAGACAGTACCATTCTCGGCACTTTGTGTCCTATCATATAGCATGAGTCAGTATTCAGATGAATGAGGGCACGGGAGAAGAAAATGTCCCCGGATCTGGTTGCTTTGGTATGCAATACTCTGCAGTGTCATCCAGAGGGAACGGATTCAAACCAATTATGTCCAAGGTGCGAGGGGTCTGCAAATATCTTCTCCACCCTTCTCTTGGCCCTCTCTCTATACAGTATAGGTCTCCATGGAGGGCTGAATAGCTGCAATTATTCTTTCTGCAGTCCTGAATGTTTGTTGGGGCTGTACTTGTCCTGCATGGTTTCTGCACCAAACCAGACAGTTATAGATGAACAAAGGACAGACTAAGTGATTCCTCTGCAGAACTCTATCAGCAGCTCTTGAGGCAGGTTGAACTTCTTGAGCTGATGCAGGAAGTACATCTTCTGATGGTGCTAATGTTATCCGTGCGTTTTAAGTCATGGGAGATTATAGTGCCCAGAAACCTGAAGGACTTTCCTGCTGATAGCATGTTGCCGAGTATGGTAAGAGGGGGTGAAATAGGAGGATTCATCCCAAAATCCAGTGTCATCTCCAAGATATTCAGCTCCAAGTTGTTTCAACGGCACCACAGGAACAGCTGTTCAACCTTCCAACTGTACACAGACTCATCATCATCTCTCATGTGTCTAACGACTGTTGGGTCATCCACAAACTTCAGAATTTTTACGAGAGGTCCCCAGATGCGCAGTCACTGGTGTCGAGGGAAAAGAGTAATGGAGAATGCACATAGCCCTGAGGAGCGCCAGGACTGATTGTCTGAGTCCTGGATGTAATTTTCTCTAGCTTCACTTGTTGCTTCCTGTCTGTCAGAAAGCTGGTTATCCACTTACAGGTATCGGCACTTACAATGAGCTGAGTCAGTTTGTAGTAAAGAATGGCTGGGATAATGGTGTTAAATGCTGAGCTGAAGTGCACAAAAAAGTGACTCTCTTTGGGGAGCCAGCATGTTGCAGTATATACAGTGTCACATTGACAGCATCATCTGCTGACTTGTTTGCCTGATAGGCACACGGTAGAGGGTCCAACAGCTGGCCTGTGATGACTTTCACATGGGCCAGGACCAGCCTCTCAAATGTCTTCATGACTACGGATGTTAAAATGACAGTCCTGTCGTCATTCAGCCTACTGATGGAGGCTTTCTTTGGAACCACGATGAAGGTGGAACACTTAAAACAAGAAAGGACATAGCACAGCTCCAATGATCTACTGAAAATCTGGGTGAAGTTAGGGGCCAATTATGCAGCACAAGATTTTAGGCAGGAAGGGTCTGAGGTGGGTGCTTTTTTGATTTTTTGTTTTTGAAGGAGACTTCGGACATCTTTTTCCAGAATTATGAGAGGTGGGGGCCCAGAAAGAGGGGAGGGCCCAGGAGGAGGGATGGATGTGGTTGGAGAGGAAATATCTGCAGTTAATGTGACTGAGGTGGGGTTGTTAGCAGTAGATAATGGTGGCTACTTCTCAAACCTGCAGTAGAATATATTCAGATCATCGGCTTGTTGATGGCTTTCCTCAACAGATGGTGATGGACTCTTCTAGCCAGTGATGTTCCGTAGGCTTCTCCATAGAGAAGCAGGATCGTTGGCTGAAAGTTGATTTTTCAGCTTTTCAGAGTACAATGGAACTTTGGGTTACGAGCATAATTCGTTCCAGAAGAGTGCTCTTAATCCAAAATGCTCTTATACCAAAGCGAATTTTCCCACAGGGAACAATGCAAAGTCGGATGATCCGTTCCACACACCCAAAAATATTCATAAAAAATCATTTTCATTGGTATTTTATGTAGAAATGATCGTTCCTAATATCTGAAACAAGTAGCAATGATTAATACACAATACAAAGTAAAAATAAAACAAATTAATCAGCACTTTAACTTTTGCTAGAAGATTTTGAGGCGGGGTCCCCGAGGGCCCGATCCAAGCCAGACAGAGAAGAACGACTGTGGTTTAATTTGGGTGATGGTTCTTGATGGTCCCTTGGTTTATGGAAGAGGATTTCCACCGAGCCTTGAAGTTCCGTCCCCTCTTGTTTCTGTACAGTTCTTAGGAGGCTCATCTGGCCTTTCCCGGGAGGGGTGGCTTCTTTAGTGCTTAATCTTATCGCTATGGATCTGCTCTGAGGCAGATTCTGGCAATCAGCTGCTGCTCGGCCGGCTGCTGTCTTGGCAGCCCTGTTGGATTGGGAGGATCCGCTGCTGCCACTTGAGGGCAAAATGACCTTTTTCCTTTTCCCTTGGCAATGTCTTTCCCGGGGGTCTTTCCTGGGTGGTTTGGAAATGTTTCTTATCTTAACCTGCCTACGTACTATGAGAGGGGAGAAGAGATGGGCAGGAGGGGGACGGGCTGGATGGTGCCGTGCGAGGAGGGCTCTGTGTGTGTGTATATGTGTGTGGGAAGACAGAGGGTCAATCTTCCTATGCTTTGAAAAGCATATCCTGGGTGGCATGAGGAAGATGAGAAGGAGGAGAGGAGGGGAAGATTTTTGCTTGGAAGGAGAATTTGAAATTTGAATCTCAGTTGTTCTTTCTCTTGAACGACTTTCACTTAATTTACACTTTTTGCGCAGCGAGAGAGAACCACCATCGGATCCACTGTGAGAGTTCCTGCATGAGCTCATCGCGCAATGCTCGTCTTGCAAGTTTTCACTCGTTAACCAAATTAAATCTTATTAAACATTTTTGCTCGTCTTGCGGAACACTCATGAACGGCGTTACTCGCAATCCAAGGTTCCACTGTACTTTCTTTTTGCTATCCTGATCTCTCTAGTCTCTGTATTTCTTCCCCTTTCTTGTAGGCTTCTTCTTTGTCATAATGAAGCTTCGTGAGTTGAGGGCTTGTTGTTGTTGTATGTGTGCAAGGTTTTGTGCACCTACAAAAAACAAGCCGACAAGCTCAATTTTTCATGCACTGCTTTGAAGACAGAGGTCAAGGTGTGATCCTGACTTTGGTTAAGGATTTGGAGCAGAATAAGAACAGAGAACTCGGTGCGCTTGCTCCACTACATAGACAGAAAAAACTGAGTGCTTATGATAAACTTAATAGGACTTGAATTCTAGTCACAAATAGAATGAAAAGGAGGAGTTAACAGTTTTGGCTCATCTAGTGAGAGGACCAGATTCTGAATCTGAAGACTGGAAGTCTTCCGAGCTGGCAGAAATCAGATAGTATTACCAAAATCATATGAATATACACAGCAGGTAAAACAGCAACAGCAAGCGACAATGTCTACCATCAAAGCAAACTTGACTAGAACCTTTCATCATGGATTATTGGTGTGCAAAATTCTGTATGGAGCATTTCACAGAGTACCGCCCAGCATTAGTAAACGGTGCAGCCTGTTCACCTTCTTCAGTTTTCACCATTTTCCAAAGTTGCTGGCCCTCAACCGGACAGAAGAGGGCAGAAATCCTATCATCCCATCTGAGAGAGTCAAACAGCATGGTTTTTTTCTTCTTTCCCTTGAAACTCTGCTTGCCCTGGTCTTGGGACCAGAATCAGACCAACTTTACCACCAATAGGGAATGCATTTTACTATCTGTTTAAAAGCAATATAAGTTCAGTTACAGCATCCCTGGTTATAATAAAAACTAAACAAGTAGGACTCTTCTGTTCTCAGAAACAGTTCCTTACAATATGTGTAGAAGTCTTCCAAGTCATTTCTTTTTGAACTGAAATCACAAAGAAAAGCCAGGTATCAGTGCTGTGCTCTAGGGGTCATTGTGACATCACTGAGCAGCAGGATCCCTCTAGCAAACAGTTCTTCAATTCGGAAATTCTGCAAAGCATCCATTGTCAGTGGAAGGAGATTTACTTACGGAAGTCCAGAAGTCCGTATATAAATGGGCTAATAGTGGCTAATCGTGGAAATATATAATGCACGTAGGTGTTCCCCCAGCTTTTTCTCAGGACTTGCTCCTGAAGTGGACCCTTGTTTTGCTTTATGGCTGCAAAAGAATAGGAGTAACCATGGTCAGCACATACAATTCTGTCAGCAACCACATGTAATGACAGAACTTTATTCCAGCCGTGTGAAAAAGCCCAGGAAACCACGAGATTGCTCATCTTTTAATTCCTAATCCTTAGGAATCTCATGATTTCCTCTTTCCCCACACATCATCATCCATTCTTTCTACCGTGCAGCTAGATCACACATTCAGCATTCTCCCTCCAAAACTAACATTTCTCTGTGATCTTTGGC
>JANHZU010087263.1:0-10361 GCA_032468055.1 Acrochordus granulatus
CAACACATCTCACAGACTATGCAGAGAAGACACCACCTGTCATTAAGTATAACCAGGGGACTGATGTGAACAGTAGCATGCTACAACTTTGATTACTCCCTCCAGATCTTCCCTGGAAGTCAGAGGTCTGGATATTCTACACTAGCCTGCTGCTTAGACTATCCAGCATCTGTTCACATGAAGAGAATGTCATTTGGCCTCTACTTTAGGCAGCAAGGTCTCCTGGATGGCCCTGATCAAAAAAGCTTCTGGCCCTCCCAGAATAAGGGGGACTCCAAAAGGCACTTCCTTCCCGTACTCTCCATCACATTGAAATAATCATTTTGACAGATTAAAGTTATTCAGGAAATATATCTTCTTTTTTTATTCACATGCTTTCAAAAGTTAGAAAGTAGAAGGATATATGCTTTCAAACCCTCCTAATTTATTTTATTTTGTATAATTATATCCCATTTCCTCAGGGCTGACATCAGCCTAAGAAAAGCTGGCCTTCAAAAGTTAAGTGGAAACTGAAGTAATTCCTTATCTCTAAGGATGTGCTAAAAGGTTGCTATAGCTAGCAATCACAATTCAGAAAAATATATTATCAATCAATAAAATTTATCTGGAAATAATTCAAAAGACTGAACTTCTGGAATCCGGATCCCCCCCTTTTTTTACTGCCATACCATAGGCATTTCATGATTTTGGCATCACATTTCAAAATTGTTTGAGCTATAAACTGAGCAATCAAAGTACAAACCATTGACATTCAAACAATGCTCACATTTTGAATTGGAAACAGTTTACTATGTCTCTGAACATGTAGTTTTTGACATGTCTCTATACAATCTAGACAATGATATTAATGATAATAATACAGGTAGTTCTCAACTTACAACTGTAATAGAGCCTGCCCATTAAAGTGACCACTATAGTTTTGAGCAAACCAATGGTTCACTCTTAGCCAATTTTGCTGAAAACTGGAAGAAAATGCAGGGTTTTGGCAAAACCATCATAAAATGCAGGATGCTTCAAACAGCAGTAAATGTGGGCTAGCTACTGACCATCCAAAATGTGGTCATATGACTGCAGGGGGGGCATTGGAACTTCAGAACTAGAGCATAAGTACTTTGAGGTGGTCTATCATAACTGTGAACAGTCATATGGTGACTGATCATAAGTTCAAGATTACCTTAATATACACTTTCCTATATACAGATACAATATTGCAGTGGAATTTGCATTTTTACCACTTTTCCATCAATGGGGGGAAATAGTGAACACCGAAGGAATCAAGAATCCTCCAGAAATAAGACTCTATAATCCTATAGATTCTTGATGAAGAAGATCACTCAAATACCTGGGTATCCTTCAAGCTGATAATATCAAGCACATTGAAGTCAAGAAGAAAGTTAGAAATAAATATATCCTGAAAATGAAGAAGAACTTAAACTCCAAACTCAGTGCAGGGAACACCATCAAGGCAAGGCAAGCACCTAAGCAATTCCAGTTATTAGATACATAGGCTCAAACAGAAGTAAAAGCCCTGCATAGGAAGACTAGAAAAATAATGACATTGAATCATGGCTTTCATCCACCCAGCTATGTTGATAGACTTTACTTACCAAGGAGCATATATGGGTATGGAATACTGCAAGTACACAAGAAAAAAGGGCATTGGAAGAATATGTGAAGGACAGTTAAGAAGATGCACTGAAGCTTGCTTGAAGGCTTATTAAATACCGGAGAGATGAAACTAATCTACAACAAGAATAAATGAAGAACAGAAATGAGATATAGCAAGGCTAAGTATTACATGGCCAAAACCATATAAAACCTATTTGAGCAATCCACTTTGGTGACTGATGGATCCAGGAAGGTTACAGAGGGAGCTGGAAGATATCCCAGGAATATTGTTGCATGGTCCTACTGAAGTTCTGGTTATGTGCAACCCCTGTTTTCATTGCGTTTGACACTCTCCATGGTTCATGGAGGAACTGCAGGTATTGAAAAGATAAAGGGATGCCTAGAGCACAGCTGGCAGAAGATGAGAGACGAGTCTGACTGGATACAGATTAGGAGCCACTTTTAAGGCCTACTTTGTCACTATAAGAGCAGTGAAACTTCACTATTTCTCTGCCCTTATTGTGTCCTCAGAGTGGCGAGGAGTCTTGGAGGATCAACATTGCAGGGAGGTGCAGAGGAATTTGCAGATACCTGCTGACAAAGTTGCTCAAATTCAGTCCCATTTGGAACCCATGTGTGATGCAGGTCCATTAGAGATGCCTAGGATGGAGCCTTGCCTGATTATTTGGGAACAATTTGATCCTGTTGCCCCGATGAAGTGGACAGGGTCCTCGAAGCTATCAGGGCAATCACATGTCACATGAGAACCTTGTCCCTCTAGATTAACGAAAGCCACCAGAACAGTGACTAACAGGTGGGTCCAGGCAGTGATAAATTCCTCACTAAGAGATGGGATATTTCTGGGACCTTTTAAGGAGGCTCTGGTTTGTTCTCTGCTTAAAAACTATCACTGGAGTCCCCATGTCTAGACAATTTTCATCCAGTTTCCCACCTACCCTTTTTAGGGAAGGTGATCAAGAAGGTGATTTCATGCAGATTATCTGGACCTATTTCAGTCTGGGTTCAGGCCCAGTTATGGGATGGAGACAACATTGTTTGCACTTGCTGATCATCTCTGATGAGAGCAGGATGGAGGTAGTGTGTCCACCCTACTCTCCTTAATCTCTCAGTGGCTTTTGATACCATCAACCATGCTATCCTTTTGGGTTGGCTGTGGGGGCTGGGACTGGGTGGCATCATTCTGTGCTGTTTTGGTTCCTTTCTCCAAGGCCAGTCCCAATCAATGTTAATAGGGAAGGATAGGTCCAGTACCACATGGCTTTCCTTCACTTCTTTTTAACATCTACGTGAAGCTGCTGGGTGAGGTACCATCAGTATGCTGATGACACTCAAATCTATATCTCCATTCCTGGTGATCCAAGTGATGCTGCCTTTGCTCTGACTTGGTGCCTGGAGGCTGTAATGTCTGGATGGGGCACAACCGGCTTTGTCCCTGGCAAGACTGAATGATTTTGGGTGTCTGAGGCTTCCAAGCTAAGATCTAGGATTTTAATATCTCTAACACTGGATGGGATGGTAGTGCCCCATATAGATCTGGGGCACAATCTGGGAGTTCTCCTGGACTCACCATTACTGCTCAAAGAGCAGGTGGTAGCTGAGATTAAGAGAAACTTCACGCAACTTCATGTTGTGCGCCAGTTACACTTTTTCCTGGAGTGGGAATCCTTATGCTTAGTCACTCATGCCCTAATCTTCTCACTATTGGATTATTGCAATGTACTATACATAGAGCTACCCTTGAAGAACATTTGAAAGCTACAGCTGGTGTAGAATGCTGTTCTGCAAAGAGTTCTTGCGCCCCCAGAATGGCCCATATAATACCATTGTTCTGCAAGCTGCACTGGCTGCCAGTTTGCTTCCGGGTGCAATTCAAGGTGTTGGGGCCAGGCTACCTGAGGAACTGTCTCACTCCAATGGGACAACCCAACCCATAACAGCTGGCAGAAGAGGCCTGTTGTGTGCCCCATCAGCCAAAGAATTTCGGCTGATGAGATCCAAGAGAAGAGCCTTTTCTGCTGTGGCTCTTGCTCTATGGAACATTGTACCCCTTGAGGTGAGGTCTGCACCCACTCTTCCAACCTTCCAGAAAGGCCTAAAGACCTTGCTCTGCAGCTAGCTTGGGGCCCCAGTGGGGATATACCATAATGGAGGTGGCCAGTGGTTTAAGCCAACCACACTTCCCCCCTGCATATACCCTCGCTCCATCTCTCTCTGTCCAGCTGATCTTGAGTTAATTTTAAATTGTTTTTAATGTGTATTATTTGCTGTTTTAATGTTTGTATTGTGAACTGCCAACAGTAGTTTTTGTGTTTGGTGGCATACAGATTTGACTGATAAATCATAAACAAACTAGCAGATAATGCAGAAAACAGAAAGACCTGGCAATGGCTAAGGGCAGGAAAACTGAACAAAGAAACAGAAGTTAATTCTGGCTGCGCAAGACTAAGCATTAAGAACAAATGCATATAAGGATAGAATTTAGAAGACAGCAATTGCATCTCTGAAAAGGAGCTGAAGACATAGTTTAGCTACTTAGCTCCTACAAGAAGATCGCACTGACTGAGTATAAACAATGGCATGACAAAATAGCAACATTGGAATATCTGTAAGAACTACCATTTGCCTGCAAGCAAGAACTTGTGGACCGCACCATAGTAGCCAAAGCAATAGAAAATAAAGAAGCTTAAGTGCTTTGGGACTTTAGAATTCAAACAGATAAAACACCTGCCACATAACATCACTGAGTTAACAATTGTTGACAAGAAAGACAAAAAGGTTTTGATAGTGAATCTTACAGTACTTAAGAGACAGAAGAAAAAGAATTGGAGAAAACCACAAAATACAAACACCTGCAAATAGAACAACTCTGGCAAGAAAGCAAAGATAGTACAAATAATAACAATCCCAAAACATCTGGGGCATTGTATATCATTTCTAAACTTATACCTGGTTTTCCTCCATCATATACTTGAAATCCATAGGATATTAGCCACAGTAAATAGGTATTTCTCTTTGTTTGTTGCCCTTAGTCACTTATAAAACCCAGATTCAGTTTACAATCATACAATGTGCAGGAACTTTAGAGAACAAAGTATTTGGAGGGCTTAGACTCTTAGCTGATTTGATTTTCCAATGTCTGTATAGCTTGTTTATCTTTATTATTTATTTTCTCCGTGAAATTTCTGATCCAGAGACATTATTCAGATTATTCTCTGCTATAGAAATATCTTTATGGTAGAATTTAAATAAACCACATCCCAAAAACTACCCCGACCATTTTTCTTGGTTTGTTTCTGGCAAGAAATAGAAATTCAGGGGGAAAAGGCAATTTAAGATATTTAAAGTTCTAGTAAAGCAGCAATACAGCCTAAACATGTCATTTTCTTTATAAGTAAGTAAAACAGACTCCATCATATCAGGGTTGGTCATTAGTGTTTTGTGAATAAAATTATATTCCCATCTTTTGAAGCTGTACATTTAAAAGCTATTTAAAAGTTAGCTTTTTGAGACTATTTACCTTAGGCTTCCAAAGAAACAACCTAGTGGTAGAGGGGTTAACTTAAAAATACAATAAGGCAGCTACACCTAACTTTGTGCCCTTTGGAGATGTTGGGGCTGAAAACATAACTCCTACTGCCCTGCCCAGCTATCTTTATTTGAAGATCTATTTTCCATTCCCACACTAATTTTATCCTTTTTTAGAGTTGCAAAAGTTCTCCTGACATAACTTCTAGCAAGCTGGACCTTTCTAAATCAGAACTCACAACATGACCTTTGTGTTAGCTAAATTTTGAATCTCTTAAGATCTGGTTTTAATTAAGACAGTTTTCAAGCACATGAACATGATAAATAAGACCTTTTGCTAAACAACTTAAGTTATTTTTCAAGGCATGTACAAGCTCAGTTCACTGCCCACTAATTAACAGGATCATGCTAAATCCAAGCTTCAGGTTTCAGGTTAGGTTAATTGGAAGGAAAGCTTCCAAGTGTTCAGCAGAAAAAGGGAATTTTCAGAATACCCCATCCCAACTAAGTTTTTTTTTTAAAAAAAAGGCATTCTTTTCTATTCAAACTTTCAAAGAGATATGGAAATTTCTAGTTCATGCTAATTTTGGACAATAAAATATTAGTTATCCTTTTTTTCTCAAGCTTCAGCTAAAATTAACTGTACTGGGATGCTGGCATCAGGATGCTGGCCTCACTCCATATGGAGGTATTTTCCCCAGTAACTCATGCCTATGTAATTTTTATTTTTCTAGTTATCAGAATTACTCACAATTCAAGACAAGGAGCAAAATCTCCTTGAAAGAAAAGGAGTATATGGAGTAAATCTCAGAATTAATAAAGTAGAAACAGATCCAAAAAATAAATTTCTATGATTTTCAGTAATGAGAAGAATTTCCAAACTGCAAAGCCATTATACAGTTGTTATAACAGATCCAAGGATCCAAGGAAGATGAGAACTATACCAGAGATTCAACCATATTGGACAGATCTCATCAGAGGAGCCAGGAAAAGAGTGTCTCCCTCCCATAAAAAATATGGTGAGATGTAATTTACAGAAAACCATATGGCTCATCACCTGAGTCAACAGAGACCAGGCTAGATGTTAGGAGTTCCTGGACATCTGGTGAAAAATAGGCTACAGGACTCCACTGGAGAAGGAAATGACAACCCACTCCAGTATTTATTTATTAAATTTATATTAAAAGTATCCTTGCCAAGAAAACCCCATGGACAGTATCAAAAGACTAAAAGATATGACACTGAAAGATAAGCCCCTCAGGTCAGAAGGTGCCCAATATGCTATTGGGGAAAAGCAGAAGACAACTACAAGCAACTCCAGAAAGAGTGAAATGGCTGGGCCAAAGCCAAAAGGATGCTCAGTGTGGATGTCTCTGCTTCACTGACTATGCTAAAGCCTTTGATTGTGTCAATCACCACAAACTGTGGCAAATTCTTAAAGAGATGGGGTTATCAGACCACCTTACCTGTCTCCTGAGAAACCTATATGCTGGTCAAGAAGCAACAGTGAGAAAGACGTACAATGAGGCTATGTATTGTCACCCTGCTTATTTAACTTATATGCAGAATATATCCTGCAAAATATCTTGATGAATCACAAACTGGAATTAAGATTGCCGGAAGAAATATCAACAACCTAAGATATGCAAATAATACCACTCTAATAGCAGAAAGTGATGAGAACTAAAGAGCCTCTCAATGAAGGTGAAAGAGGAGACTGCAAAAGCTTGCTCAACATTAACAAAATTAAGATCATGGTCTTATCATCAGGTCCCATCGTTTCCTGACAAATAGAAGGGAAGAAATGGAAGCAGTGACTCCAAGACCACTGCAGATGGTGACTACAGCCATGAATTTAAAAGAGGCTTGCTTTCTGGGAGGAAAGCTATGGCAAATCTAGACAGCATATTAAAAAGCAGAGACATCACCTTGCCAGCAAAGGTCCATATAGTCATGGCTATGGTTTTCCCAGTAGTAATGTATGGCTGTGAGAGCTGGACCATAAGGAAGGCTGAGCATCGAAGAATTGATGCCTTCGAATTATGTTGCTGGAGAAGACTCTTGAGGGTCCCTTGGATGGCAAAGAGATCAAACCAGTCAATCCTACAGGAAATCAACCATGATTGCTCATTGGAGGGATATATATTGAAGCTGAAACTCAAGTACTTTGGCCACATAATGTTCAGAGAGGACTCATTAGAAAAGACTGTGATGCTGGGAAAGATTGAAGGGAAAAGGAGAAGTGAATGGCAGAAGATGAGATGGATAGACAGCATACTCAGTGTGATGGGTGTGGGCTTGGGAAGACTCTGGGAGGCAATGCAGGGCAGGGAGGCCTGGCATACTGCAGTCAATGGGTTTGTGAAGAGTCGGACACGACTGCGCAACTGAACAACAACAACAATATTGATTATATTCTTCATATAATAATTACTATGAGTTGGGGGATGGCGCAATGGCCATTAAGATGCTGGTTAAGATGCTGGGCTTTTTGGCTGGAAAGTCAGCAGCCCAACTTTGAGACCCAATCATTGCTGTGCAACAAAGTGAGCTCTGATTGCTCCAGCTCCTGCCAACCTAGCAGTTCAAAAGCATGTAAAAATTCAGGTAGATAAATTTTGTTCTTGTTCACTCACTCAGTCATGTCCAAATGTTTGTGATCCCATGGACCGCAGCATGCCAGCCCTCCCTGTCCTACACTGCCTCCCAGAGTCTGTCCAAATCCACACCCACCACGTCCACGGTCCGATCTAACCATCTCATCCTCTGCCATCCCCTTCTCCTTTTGCTTTCAATCGTTCCTAATATCTGTCCTTCCAATGAACAATCAGGGTTGATTTCCTTCAGGACTGACTGATTTGATCTCACCGCAGGCCAAGACACTCTCAAGAGCCTTTTCCAGCACATTTTGAATGCATCATTTTTTTTGGCACTCAGGCTTCCTTATGGTCCAGTTCTCACAGCCATGCATTTTACTGGGAGAACCATAGCTTTGACTATATGGGCCTTTGTCGGCAAGGTGATATCTGTTTTTTTTTGTCCAGGTTTGACACAGCTTTCCTTCCAAGGAGCAAATGTTTTTTAGATTTTCATGCAGTGGTCTTGGGGCACAAGAAGATGAAATCTGTCATTGCTTCCATTTCTTCCCTTTCTATTTGCCAGGAAATGATGGGACCAAATGGCATGATCTTTGTTGTTGAATGTTAAGTTTCAAGCCAGTTTTTGCACTCTCCTCTTTCACCCTCATCAAGAGGCTCTTTAGCTCCCCTTCACTTTCTGCCATTAGAGTGGTATCATCTGCATATCTGAGGGTGTTGATATTTCTCCCAGCAATCTTAATTCCAACTTGTGGTTTACCCAGCCTGGCATTTTGCACAATGTACTCTGCATATACATTAAACAAGCAGAGTGACAATATATAGTCTTGTTGTACTCCTTTCCCAATTTTGAACCAATCCATTGTTCCATGTCTACTTCGAGCTGTTGCTTCTTGACCAGCAAACAGGTTTCTCAGGAGACAGGTAAGGTGATCTGGGTCTCCCATCCCTTTTAGAATTTGCCACAGTTTGTTGTGATCCAACAATCAAAGACTTTAGCACAGTCAATGAAGCAGAAGTAGATGTTTTTCTGAAACTCCCTTGCTTTCTCCATGATCCAGTGAACGTTGGCAATTTTATCTCTAGTTCCTCTGCCTCTTCAAAACCCAGCTTGTACATCTGATAGTTCTCGGTTCACGTACTGCTGAAGCCTAGCTTGTAGTATTTTGACCATAACTTTGCTAGCGTGTGAAATGAGTGCAATTGTACGGTAGTTTGAACATTCTTTGGCATTGCCCTTCTTTGGGTAATGTAAACTGACCTTTTCCAGTCCTGTGGCCAGCTGAGTTTTCCAAATTTGCTGGCTTATTGAGTGCAGCACTTTAAAATCATTATCCTTTAGGATTTTAATACTTCAGCTGGAATGCAATTGCCTCTGATAACTTTGTTGTCATTAATGTTTCCTAAGGCCCACTTGACTTCACTCAGAGCCAAGATATCTGGCTCTAGGTCAGCGACCACACCATTGTTGTTACCAGGGACATTTATATCTTTCTTGTATAAGTCTTCTGTGTATTCTTGCCATCTCTTCTTAATCTCTTCTGCTTCTGTTAGGTCCCTACCATTTTTGTCCTTTATCATGCTCATTGTCTCCTGGATATCTCCAATTTTCTTTAAGAGCTCTCTGGTCTTTCCTAGCCTATTGTTTGTCTCTATTTCTTTGCACTGTACATTTAAGAAGGCTTTCTTATTTCTCCTTACTCTTCTCTGGAAATCTGTATTCAGTCTGGTATATCTTTCCTTTTCTGTTACCTTTTGCCTTCTTTCTTTCCTCAGCTATTTGTAAAGCCTCATCAGTCAGACAATTTGCTTTCTTGAATTTCTGTTTCTTTGGGATGGCTTTAGTAGCTACCTCTTGTACAAGGTTACGCACCTGTGTCTATAGTTCTTCAGGTCCTCTGTCTACCATATTTAGTCCCTTAAATCTATTCTTCACCTCCACTGTATATTCATAAGGGATATCACTGAGGGCATGCCTGAATGACAGAGTGGTTTTCCCTACTTTCTTTAATTTCAGCCTAAATTTTGCAATATGATCTGAGCCACAGTCAGCTCCAGGTCTTGTTTTGATCGACTGTATGGAACTTCTCCATCTTTGGCTGCAAAGAATATAATGAATCTGATTTCGGTATTGACCATCTGGTGATGTCCATGTGTAAAGTTGCCTCCTGGGTTGTTGGAAAAGGGTATTTGTTGTAATCAGCTTGTTCTCTTGACAAAATTTTGTTAGCCGTTGCCTGCTTCATTTTGTACTCCAAGGCCAAACTTGCCTATTATTCCTATTAACTTTAGCATTCCAATCCCCTGTGATGAAAAGGACATCTTTTTTTGGTGTGAGTTCTGGAAAGTGTTATAGGTCGTCATAGAACTGGGCAACTTCAACCTCTTCAGCATTAGTGGTTGGGGCATAGACTTGGATTATTGTGAAGTTGAAGGGTTTGCCTTGGATTCGAACCGAGATCATTCTGTTGTTTTGGAGATTATACCCCAGTACTGCTTTTCTCACCCTTTTATTGACTATGACGAATACTCGATTTCTTCTCAGGGATTCTTGTCCACAGTAGTAGATGTAGTGGTCATCTGAATTAAATTCTCCCATTCCTGTCCATT
>JANHZU010087384.1:0-10360 GCA_032468055.1 Acrochordus granulatus
CCAACGAGTCAACATCTGCTTTGAAAGCTCACATTGAGTTTGTATGTGAAATGGAGTTGGCCAGCAGGGAACCCATCGTGCTGACACTTTAGCCATGTAAAGTTGCTCATGTATAATTTTCCACACACTTCCATAACTAGGACCAACTTCATTCACAATCACTTCAATGGTTGTCTGTCTTTGAGGGTGAGAACCTCCACTTTCTTCACTGTGCCAAGATCTTCCATGATTGAGGGTCTCCCGGATCGAAGCCCATCCACAAGTGGCATGTGTCCACTTTGAAAGTTCCTTTTCCACCTCACAACTCTGTCATATAATCGACTTTCATCACCATAAACGGCTACCATTTCATCATGGATTTGCTGGGCGTGTTACCATTCAAATGGAGGAATTTGGTAACACTGCAGCTTTCACTTTTGTCCATCATGTATGTTACTGACATCTACTGGCTCCTGAAACTGAACAAGCTGACATCAGTAGCTGTAATTTACAACAACATGCGCATAAGGATTCATGATTGTGCTAATGGAATTAGATCCAGATATCTCAATAACTTCATGGTGATAATTAAAACTTTACGATACCTCCGCACACCTTCTACTTTGGCTTCTGCCTGTGGTCGATTTGCTTGGGGAAGCTCAAATTTTCAAGTTCTGGGAGTCCATTCTTGTTTCCTCCAATGTGAGGGATGCTTAGGACGGATGCATGTGCCAAGGGAGATGGATGTACCCCCAAGAAGAGGGAATGGTGGTGGTTTCTTAAGCCTTTGGAGGGTGGGAAATATCTCTGCCTGCAGAATGCAACAGTCTAATCTTGCTAGCCTAGCCATGGCCCTCTTCTGACAGCCCCCCCCATGGTGATCTTGGTCTGGCCATCTTCATTGGAGAATGGGAAAGAGAGCAGGAGGGCTCTTGTGGGTTGTGGGGCTTCACTTTGGCTTCTTGCAAGCCCTGGGCTTTATCAGCAGCTTTATCAACACCCATTACTCTTGCCTGAACGGCTTGACCATGCTGGCATCTCTTGCTGGTCTCTTCTGTGGCTGGAGCATGAGCTCTTTCAGGGTGGCCTTTTAGGCTCCTGCATCCACATCATTCAGGCAGCGTCTGGCACTCTTTCTTTGGCATGGGCTTTGGGGAGCCGGAGGGGGAGCTTCTAAGGTGCTCTGGCCAGCAAGGCCCCTCCTTCGGCTGAGCACTGGCTCTCTTTCTTTGGGGCTGATTCTGTTGTGCAGGATAAAATAAAAATGTTGGCTTGTTTAGGCCATCTCTAAGTTACAGACCCTTTTTAGTGAAGTTAACATGATGGTAGGATTCATGCCAAACATATTTACACCTCAATTGTGTTGAATCATCAGAAAGGGAGATGTAATTGATAACATGTAATTATAGGGTACTATATTTTCTGGATGGGTTATATGAGAAATTATGTTTTGTTTGCTTGTAGTGTTCTTTGAGAAAAGATTTTTCTGAGAAAAGATTTTTCTGAAGCACTGCCAGTTTTGTCTTGCAGCGTCTTTATTCAGTGGATCCACTGATGCCACGTTTTGCAGACAAGACAGCGCTGGACTGTTTGTGGCTGCCCAAAGGCCCAGCGGGCTCTGCTGAGCTTGATTCTAGAGCTTCCTCAGTTGTCCTTTTGTTAAAAGTGAGAATTTGCTCACTACTGGCTTTTGTGAGGAAGGGAGGCCAAGAGAGGTCCCCGTGACTGTGGTCTACTAAGAAACCCATCCTTGTCCACTCCCTGTTCCATAGCCCAGCCCTGGGCACTTTTGTCATTCCAAAGAGACCATAGGGGAGAGGCTCCTTTCTGGCTGGAAAGGAGAGAGGGTACTGTGGCTTAAAAAGGGTTCTTTCTGGGTCAGACGTTCCTCTTTGGCCAGTCACCTAACTGCTTCCCCTGTTAAATGAAGTCTCTGCCTTCCCATCACCTGGGCAGCTGCAAAATTCTCCTGCACAGTGATCAAAGGAGGTGTAGTTTCTGGACTGGCAAGAGTGCCACAGGCCAGATTGGGCACTTTGGAGCCTTCTGCTTCTTCCGGTGGATAAAACAGGGGGATTAAAAGAGCTTTTGGCTCTTGGGCTCTTCATGGGGAAACTTGAAATGTGGCTCTTTTGCTTACAGATGGTAATGAGTTTTGCAAAAATGGCCCTGCTTAGCAACCAGTGCGGTGCAGGTGGATGGAAGGGGGCAAAGGGAAGGGATCTGTTAGGCTTGGGCTGGGGCTCTGTCCCTTGGGCTGGGGCTCTGTCTCTGGCAGTCCTGGGTCATGCCAGTCCTCAGCCCATGTGGGGTGGACATGCCTCCTCCTGCTTCTGTGGGTATCCCCAAGAGCAGATTCCTTTGGGAAAAGGCTGGCTTGGGATCCTGGAGAGACTTCTTTGGAGGGTAACCTTCAACATGGTAGCTTTTGTTGGCTCAACTTTTCTCCTGTTTTCTATTTATTTTTATCCTGCCTTTTTTTACTTTTATAACCCAGGTGGTGAACATACCTAATACTCCTCTCTCTTCCTCTTTTCCCCAGAACAACAATTTTCTCCATCAGTAATGTGATTTGGGCTGAGAGAGGGGGACTGGCCCAAAAGTCACCCAGCTGGCTTCATCCCTAAGGCAGGACCTGAACTCGCAGCCTCCTGGTTTCTATCCTGGGCCTTCATCACTGTTGAACTGGCAGCTGCGAGTGAGCTTCTGAAGTTTCAGAGCTGGCTGTGGTGCTGCCCCCAGGAGTGAAGGGGGGCTTCCTTCCAAATCATGATGGGAAGGGAGGGCTGGGCAACATGATTGGTCTGGTGAGATGTCTTCTGGGGCTTCTGTAGCAGCCTGTAGGCCCTTCTAAAACCTACTCCTGGGAGTCCTGCTTAGAGCACCAGGAAATAGTCAAATCCTAAGCTCCCGCAGGGCATGTGGCTGGGGGTGTTGGGGGACTGCTCTTTCTTGAGGCTGAGACTTCTCTGCAGACCTGCACTCTTCCAGACCTCTTGCTGTGGGGTATCTAATCCAGCATCTCCCAGAGGTCCAAGCATGTCGTCAGCTCTCAGGGCCAGACCACCCCAGGGTAGGAGGGTCCTCCTGTGCTCATGGTGGTGCCGCTTGGCCCTCATCAGGTATCTTTTGGCCAGTGATGCTTCCTCAACATAACTTTTTCTTCCATGGTGAATTGTTCCTGGTGATTCTCCATTGTCACTCCTGGCCCCTTCTGCATGTTCTTCAGCTCTGTGGAGTCTTTTTAGGGGTGCACTATTTTCCAAAGCAGCCAGCTGTAGATGCATCAATCATATAATCTTGGCAGGGTTTTTTTGCCTCTCTCTCCCAAAGGCCCTCTGCCTTCTCAGCGATGGCTGCCACAAGTCTGCTTGTTGACTCTCTTTTTCTTAATAGTCATTTTATTGAAGACTACAGTTACAACAATAAAAACCAATACAAAAGAAAGAATAAGAAGAAATATAGAAAATGCAGAAAAAAAGAATACAGTAAAGAAAAAAGAAAAATTTATAAAGAAACAATTTCCCCCTTAGTTTTAAAAATTTAGCACCTTTTCTTAAAATATAATAAATGATCTCTTCTTCCAAAATCCCATCTTTTATCCAGAAAGCTTTTTGAGAAATGTATGTATTCTTACCACCTCTTCCATTTCCACATGGACTGAGAAAATCTCCTGGACTGAGACAAAACATTTCCAATTACATCTACTAATAAAAGTCCAGTTGCCTTTTCGAGAAAGTTTTGTATTTTTTTGCAATTTTGCTACAAATCGTGATCTGGATTAATGAGAATATACATAGACAAATCCATAGAGCCTTCTTATTTCAGTTCTGATGTCAGCAAAACTCCATTATGGGTTACCAGAGATAACAGATTTATTTGAATCTTGATCAAATAAGCTAACTTTTATGTTCCTTCCTTTTACTTTTAACAATCTTGAACTTTAGTCCATTCAAATAATGTCCTAGAATTTGATTTCTTATAATTTTTTCTTTATCCCTTACAAAATTGTTCAAAACTTTTAACAAGCTTCTTCTGTAAGTCCAATCTAGGAAAATTATCAAGGTCTCTTTCTTGATTTGTTATCTCTATATCCCCTTTAATTATTAAGACATCAGCAGGCTTCTTTTCTGTATCCAGTATAACATCTTTTTCCTTGTCTTTCTTGTAGCCTATCCCTTTGAAATCCACTTTGAAATCAGTCTTGCTGTTGTCAGGTAAAACAGGTTCTTCTTCCATAACATCTTTTGAACACTGTCTATAGAGGCAGACATTCTTAAAATTAACTTCTGGGTGTATTGTTCAAAAATATCCTTCACTATGTCCAATATTCAAATACCTTGCTTCATTTTACTGAGTTTGAGTGTTCTTTTCCCTTAATCTTCAGTTTCCTCTAGTGTCCAGTTTTTAAAATCTTATGTTTTTAAAGAGTTAAAAAAATTATTCATGGGAAGGAGTCTTTATAATTAATTCCAAAATTTTATTTCAAATTTATCTGGACCCTTAGCCCATTTTTAACTTTCTAAATTCCAAGTTCCACTCATCCTTTCCGTGTTTATTTGAAAAATATTTTTTAAGTTCTTAAACCTGAACTTAAAACTTCTTTAGCTAAGGACTGAAGGAAACTCACTAAAGGTCCCTAATAACTGAAAAGCTGTCAACAATTTCTGAAAGTGTTAGAAAAGGAAGTATGCAAAGCAGTGTCCTTTTTAAAGGTACCGATCTCGGTTTGAGCAAGATGGCTGTTCCCTTGACTCTTACATGGAATGACCTTGGGAAGAAGAGATGCTGCCTAGGGAACTATCAGATAAGAAAGGGCATAGCTTGCAGCTGCATAAAGGACAGAGAAAGATTCAGAAAGGAACCTCCCAAATTTCTCAAGCTATAAAAGAGACAGAGGGAGATTTGTACTTTTGGACTTGGAAGATTTTGCTAATATAGCTTTACAATAAAGTAGAATTAGCTTCACTGGTTGTGTTTCCTGTCCGGCCCACCTGGAAAGGCTGGCAACCTGCCAGAGACTGCTGCCTTGTGGTCAACTCATGGGGGACAAGTGTCTGGAGCACTTGCGGGCGATCTCATGTCCTCTCCTTGCATGGAGAAGAATTATTGAAGAGCCAGTCTCCTCACGGGCTTTTCACTCCATTGCAGTTATTGGTTCCACTCTTCACAGAGCTGTCTTTGGTTCACCATTTCTTCCCTGGAAGTCCCATCTCAGCTGTGGCTGCAACAGTTTGTTTATTGACTTTCCAAGTGACCTCTTTAAATACCTAACATCGCAACCGGGGAATAATGTGATTCCTTGAGGAGTTGCTTCTCTGAGTGTCAGCCATCCAACAGAGGTGGGCTTTCTGCCTGTGCAGGGACTGGAATTTCTCAGGGGGACTTTTCAGAAAGGTTGCATCGGTAAATTCTGCTCCCTTTTCATGAGGGGGAGATATCAAGAGCGCAGCTGCATTTACTGTTTCCTTGATGCTTTCTTGCTTGATGGCTGTGAGGGACCTTGGAGGTGCCCATTCTGCTTTTCTAGGCCCCTAGCCAGCATGAGGACTCCTCTGAGGAGTATCTCATGTCCCTGAGCCAGAGCTGGGTTATTTGGGTTTTGTACATTGAGTGAACCCAGGTCTTCTGCTTAGCTTATACTTTGGACTCTTGGGTAAGCCCACAAAGTGGGTCAATTTAGTAATTCAGTTAATGTATTTTGTGGATGCAGTTATAGTATCTCCTTCCACATGCCTGCTTCAGTGAACCTGCACCCCTTAATTGCAGACTGTCTTCAACTCTGAGATTTCCAGGATCTTTCTTACCAGTCTGAAATATACCCAGAGCTTCACTGGAGGTCTTCAAACAGAAGGCCTGGAGGGATATTGGCAGAGATGCTTCTGAATGGGGGTGAAAGCACAGTGGGGTGGGTTACAGGCAGGGTGTGTGAGACTGCTAAGGTCCTTCCAACTTTAGAATTCCATGACAAATTCCAAATTCCCTATGATTGTCAAGTCAAAGATTTCAAATAAGTGTCCTAATTTCCATTTATCATTGTTTCTCAAATAATTATAAAACATGCAAGCTAAAGTGAAATAACTACAAGCTGACATCTTGGATATCAGTGAATTGTAATGGACTGGGATTGGACACTTTCAGTCAGAAGATCACACTGTTTCCTTCTCAAGAAAGACATGAAAATAAAGACAAAATAGTGTTGCTTTCTATGAGTTAGGAAGAGTATACAGTGGTAACCCTCTGTTACAGTGGTAACCCTCAGTTACAGTGATAACCCTCACATTGTGGTAACCCTCAACTTAGACCAGGAGTATCTCATGCTGGCTGAGGAATTCTGGGAGTTGAAATCCATACATCTCAAAGTTGCCAAGATTGAACACTCCTGACTTAGATTGTAATTGATCCTGGCAATTACAGTTATAGGTTGTGATGGTTGTAAAGTGGGTCATCATGTGACCCACCCAATTTTACAACCTTCTTTTTGGTGGTGATTAACTGAACACCATAATCAGAAAGTGCCCGTTGCAGTTGTTAAGTGAACCCATTATTTGCTGGAGGAGGGCTTGCCAGAAAGTGGAAGTAAATGCTGGTATTCAGCAAAAGTTGTAAATTGTGGTCGCATGACTGCAGAACACTGCAAATAGCCATAAATGTGGGCCAATTGGCCAGCACTCAAAATTCAATCATGTGACTGTGGGGGGTACATTGAAACTTCAGAACCAGGTCATAGGTACCCTTCTGGGAGAGGTTTGTTGAAATTTCAAATTGTTGTAAATTAATTGGTTGTTAAGTTGAGGACTACCTGTAGTACAAACATTACTTGACCACAATGCAATGAAATAATATCAGATTTCCTGAATGATGCTTTAATATGATTATTATCCAAGTTTATGCTCTAACCTTCAATGCAGAAGAAGAGGTTGAGTGTATTGCTCACTGTCACTCATGCCTGTGTCATCTCCCAATTGGATTACTCTAATCTGCTTTGCATGAGGCTGCCCTGGAAGTTGCAGCTGGACCTGAATGCAACAGTTTACATAGTTCTGGACAGCCTGTGATATGCCCATATTTTGTTGCTGCTGCATGACCTGCACTGTCTCCCAGTTACTTTCTGGCTGCAGTTCAAGGTGCTGATCATCATCTTAAAGCCTCGATGGCATAGGTTATTTGCAGGACTGCTCCTTGAGGTATCTGCCTATCCACTAGGTCAGACAGGGTAGTCACCCTGCAGTCCATTCCCTTAAATACTGTCATATGATGGGACTTTGATTTATGCCAAGTCTGTGATTTCTTCGTTGCTAAAACAGTCTTCAAACAACCAAAATGCCTCTTCTGTATACATGGACATCATCAGATGGATTACAGAAAAATCAAATTGACACTATTGTCAGGAGAAGAAATGGAAGAGCTCAGTTATAACAGCAGAGATATGGTCAGAGACTGCCTGTGGAAAAGGCCTTGAACTGCTCATGTGCAAGTTCCACCCAAGACAAGGTGGAAGACCACAGCTAAGCAATTCCATCCTGTGACATCAACTGTATCTCCACTATTTTCAAGAAAAGATAAATCATTTGAAGCCCTGAACCTCACTGATAGAAAACCCAAGGAACTAAGGATGAACTCCAAGAAGTTGTAGATCAATAGAAAGATAATTATTTATTTATTTGTAGAAAGAGATGAGGAAAGAGGAGAAAGCAACTGGATGTCTGAACAAAATGTAGAAATTGCTGGAAAGAGAAGTCAAAAGCCAAGAAAGACTAAAGTCTCAGTATTGATTATAGGAAATTAAATCATTGTCAGCTCTTAGTGACCGTGTAGATAGATTTTCTCCATGATGGTTCTTCACATCTTCCATGGAGCAGCCATAGCCACTGTAACTGAGTTCATCCACCTTTTCTTCTCTTTCCTTCCACCTTTCCCAGCATTAGAGCCTTCCCTAGAGAGCTGTGTCTTTGCATAATGCATCCCAAGGAGGATAATTTGAGCATGGTCATTTGTGCCTTGAGGAAAAACTCTGGGTTGATTTCCTTGATGATCCATTAGTTAGATTTTTTAATTGTCCACGGTATTCTCATGAGTCTTCTCCAATACCAAAATTCGAAAGAGTCAGTATTCTTCATATCCTACTTCTTCAAAGTCCAACTTTCACTTCCATAGAGTGTCATGTGGAATAAACTGCCTGCATGGTTTTAATCTTTGTAGGCTTAGACATATCATGGCATCTGAAGATCTTGGAAAAGAAAGCAGCCTCTTCATGGCTGCTCTACCTAGTGCAAGTCTGCAGCTTATTTCTTGACTGCTTGTTCCTTTATTAAAAAGCAGAAGCTGTGCACCACTTTGATATCTTTATTATCAGTTCTAAGGCTGATTGTTGTGCCTATTGCAATTAGTATGGTCTTCTTGTTATTTTAATCCCATGTTTGTTTATTTATTTATTTGATTTATATGCCACCAAAATCCGGAGACACTCAGCGGCTTACAAAAACAGTTTATACTCTGCTCCTTGACTTTTATAAGTAGAGCTTGAGGATCCTTTGCATTTTCAGCAATCAGGGTAGTGTCCTCAGCATAGTGCAGGTTATTGATGTTCCAGTTTTAAAGCCACGTACATCATCTTCCAATCCAGCTACTCTTAATATATATTCAGCAAATGAGTTGAATTAGTAAGAGAAGGATATGCTAACCTGGATTCACTCCAATTCGCCATATTCTGTCTGAAGGCTTTCTTTTTAATTTTTTTTGTCTTTTTTTGTTTGTGTTATCCACTCTTATTGCTTAAAATGAGCAGCCGTATGCACCTCTTTAATAGAAATAAATGAAAGAGAAAGGAGGGAAATAGTGAAAGAGATACTTAGGGAAAGATAAGGAATTAGTAGCTTCTCCTGTTTGCTCCCCCCCCAGTAATGCTGGTTCTTTTGGGTCATGGGTAGCATTCAGCCACACTGGGTGTCTTCAAGAGAGGGGATTTCTTGAGAGAAAAACTTGCAGCCTCCCACTGCATTTCTCTCTCCTTTTGCTTGGGAAGGACTGCCTGCACCCGTTCCTTGGTGGTGAGATGTAGCTCAAGTGACTGGGAGGAGGTCCTTGCTCTGATGATGAGGATAGAAGTGGCTGTCGCTAAATCCTCCAACACACCTGAATGACCACTCCAGGACTTGCTGCTTCTCCATTTTATCTTTTACCTTTCAATGGCTGTGGGTTGTTTGAGGCTTGCTTCATCTACCAAGACGTCTGCAAGGTACAGTGGAACTTCAGATTGTGAGCACCTCGGTTGATGAGGTTGCAAGATGAGCAAAATTTGGTAAATGAGTGGCAACTTGCAAGATGAGCACGATGAGCTTGCGTGGGAAATCTCACAACGGAGCTGATAGTTCTCCTCTCTTGCTGTGTTAAAAGTGTAAATTAAGTGACAGGCGTCCAAGAGAAGGAACTTGCGAGACTCAGACTCCAGATTCCTTCCAGGCGATCCCCTTCCCCTCCTCTCCCTCACGCCAGCTGGGACTCTTTGCAAAGCATAGGAAGACTGGCCCTCCATCTTTCCTGTCTCTCCCTCTCTTTCCCGCTCTCTCTCTCTCTCACGCCAGCCAGGACTTTTCTCAAAGTGAGTGCATGCACACACACAAGAAAACACACAGACACACACTCCTCATCGCCCGCACCGGCACCATCCAGCCTGTCCCCCTCCTACCATCTCTTCTCCCCTCTCATAGCATGGAGGCAGGTTATGATGAGAAGCATTTCCAAACTGCCCAGGAAAGACCCTTGGAAAGACGTTACTGAGAGAATAGGGAAATGGCCATTTTGCCTTGAGCGTCGTGGCAGCGGATCCTCCGAGCCAGCAGGGGGCGCCGGACGGCAGCCGGCCTAGCAGCAGCCGAGACCAGAACCTGCCTCGGAGCAGATCCATAAGTGCTGGTTAATTTGTTCTATTTCTGCTTTATATTGTGTGTTAATCATTGTTAACTTGTTTCAGATATTAGGGACAATCATTTCTACATCAAATTCCGATGAAAATGATTTTTTTGTGAATATTTTTGGGGGTGTGGAACAGATCATCCAACTTTCCATTGCTTCCTTTGGGAAACCTCGCTTTGGTTTAGGACCGGAACAAATTAGGCGCATAATCGGAGGTTCCACTGTAGTCTGAACTTCAGTAGTTGATCAGTAGAGTAATGACCTCCCTTTAGATAGAAGAAGTCCACCTGTGTTATTGATGGTATGTCAGTCTGCCCTGGAGAAAATCTTCCTGCCCGAGCAATGATGATCCAGTCTTTGCAAAGGCACTTGCAAAGGGGAGGCAGCTGCATTGGGGAGCTAGACCAAAGCAGGCCTGGCCTCTGCCTCCACCTTGGGCAGTCCACTTGGTGGAGGCAGGAAATTG
>JANHZU010087730.1:0-10353 GCA_032468055.1 Acrochordus granulatus
TTGACTGGTTTGATCTCCTTGCCGCCTCTCAAGAGTCTTCCCCAACACCACAATTTGAAGGCATCAATTCTTCCAAGAGATCTCAGTGAAATCGGGTGTGGCTGTTGCGTCGAGGTAACATTAGCCTTGTGTGAAACAGAAACGCACTAAGCTGAGATTACACAACCGCAAACACGCTCTGTAATCAGCGCCAGTGTGGTCACGCTTCCCTGCTGTGTTTAATAATTTCCGTCTACGTAGACCTTGACCCTGATCGGAATTTGAGAGTGGATTCATATGCAGGTAGTCCTCAGCTTACAACCATTCATTTAAGAAGCCGTTAGAAGTTCCGATGGTGCTAAAAAAAGTCACGGCTCACCCTCCTCACACTGACAGTCATTGCAGCATCTCTGCAGTTGCATGATCAAAATTCGGGTGAGCGGCAACCGGCTCGTATCTGTGATGGCAGCATGCCCATCGTGTTATTGCCGTTCGCAACCTTCCCGGCCGGTTTCCAACAAGCAAAATCAATGGGAAGTCTGGAGTCATTTAATGACCATGTGATTCACTTAATAACTGCATTGACTAAGTCAATCAGCCACGGCAAAAAAGATCATAAAATCAAAAACTGCCTTGTTTAGCCACAGAAATTATGGTCCCAACCATCATAAGTCGAGGGTTATCAGTAACGCCTATGAACGTACAAATATTACAATATATTCATATTATTATATGAATAATTCCAGTTTCGTTTCTTGTGTCGTCATTGTTTTAAAAATCAGTGCAGAGAATCTGCAGGAGGTGATATCCACTGACGTGTTGCGGCTTGCGCAGTCCCTTCATAAACCACCAAGCAAACCACCATCTCCCTGTGAAAACGATGGGCAATAAGTGAAACAGCCTGCCTTGTTGGGCTTCATGGTTTAGTGGTAAAGAGCTGGACGTGAACCGCTAAAACAGATTGTTTTATTTTGTGTGTTGAATTATTTTCTGGGAGTCGGTTTGGGGTTGTAATTTTTTATGCAAGCCCTTTTAAGGCTCCAGAGCAGGATGTCCTTTTTAAATAAACATTTTAAAGGTCAGCGCATTTTTTCCCTCACAGAACTTTTATTTCTTCTGACCTCCATGAGTGGGGCTTATCGGCTGCTGGGCTTTCCAGTGGGGTGGAAAGAAGATTCACAGACTGTCTGAATCTGCGTAAAAATGGCACACAGATGAACCACGTGGCGACTTCTTCTTTGGTACCCAAGAAGAGATCAGTTCTGGGTTCGAGTTCTTGATCTGCCTTGGCACAAAGGGCTCTGCTTGACGTGCCCAGCAACCCGACTCGTGCCAGCCCTGCGGAAAGCAGTCAGCAAAAGAAGCCCATGCTTCTGTGGCAAGGGAAGAGGGCACCACGAGGTGGGCAAATTCCTGGCTCTTCTGCCCTTAGCCCTTTCATAGGCCCTTTTGTTCAGTCACGCAGTCGTGTCCGACTCTCTGCGACCCATGGGCCGCAGCGCACCAGGCCTCCCTGTCCCGCACTGCCTCCCGGAGTGCGCCCAAGCCCACGCCGTCACACTGCTATGCTATCCAGCACCTCAACCTCTGCCGTCCCCTTTCCTTTCGCCTTCGCGCTTCCCCAGCATCGTGGCCCCTCTCCGCATTAGGTGGCCAAAGTACTTGAGCTTCACACCCCACCCAGACACGAGGCGGCCAAGGCAGGAGGATTCGACCTTAGAAGAACACATGAGCGGGGCTGGGCAGGGAAAGACACCCCCAGACTGGCCCCAGATCACTCAAGGTGTTTCCATGGCCGAGGAGGGCCTTCGACCAGGCCCCCTGGAGCTCCCTGGCACCTTCACCAATCCACCCCCTGGAAAATGGCCAGTGGGGCTGGGAGAAGATACTTTGCAAGACCGTCTAAAGGAGCCCCACACCTCTCCTGACGCAACTGGATCCTGCCCATAGGGATTGAGGGGGCAGCCAGAGGTGGCCTGGCAGGGAGGGGCCTCGCCCCCTCTTCCTCCCCCTCTCCCTGGTTGCTGCCTCCCAGAACATGGATCCTGAGACCCACGGGCCCCTGCAAAGTGGCTGTTGAGGTCAAGACCACGCAGGCAGTGCTGCACGGGCATTTGGTCCTGATGTGAAATTGGGAAATTCAGGCCTGGGAAGCCCCTCCTTCAGGGAAACCTGGTCTGGGCTCCTGCCCAGCTCCTGCCCAGCCCTGGCCTCAGCCTGGCACTTTCTCCAAGGCAGCCTCCCAGCCAGACACCATTAATCATTAAGCTCCCGATAACATGCCCGCCTTGGAGCCAGATCTTTTTCCTGCGCCAGAGGTGGCAGAGCCTGACCAGGATCACCACGTCTCCGGAGCCTGTCCCTTGCTGTGTGAAGGGGAAAGAGGAAATTGCGCGCTTCCTCCCTGGACCTTTGAAGTGGGCTCAGCCTGGTCCTGATCCCACCACCCTCCTTCCCCTCTGGAGAAGGAACACCAGCAGGCGTAAGGTAGGGGGACCATCTTGCAAGCTTGAAGACGGGGGCTTCCAGCTTTGTGGCCCTCCGGCTGGGGGGATGAAGACCAGAGGAACTCCACACCTGGAGGCTTCCAGGTTGCGGATGCTCCATTGAGAGGCCCTGGTGGAGGGAGCAAGGCTGGCATGGAGACCCAAAAGAGCAGGTGGGCAAAGCCAGTGGTGGGATTCTCCCCGAGAGGGGTGGTCCTCAAGGGAGCTGGGTCCTGACTGGGCCCTCCAGACCCTGGGCCCATGGTGTCCTCTGCTGGGCAGGCTGGGAGGCCAGGAGACGAGGAAGCCTTTGAATGCAACCTATTTTTTGGTGCTCCAACTATTGAAACTCTCGATGTACTTTATCAGTTTCCCTGAGCAAATGAAACAGCCACAGCAAGGAAAAATAAGCTACCTTGCCCTGAACAGGGTCCATCATTGTCTGATGTTGATCAGGAGTTGCCTGGTGCAGAGGCTGGGCAAGGGCTGGGGGCTCCCACCCCTTAGCAGCAGGTACATCTGGCACTGCCCAGCTGCCTCTTTGCCTTTGGACAGGCCTGAGCCTGGGAGGAGAGGAAAGGATCACCCCAAGGAAGGGGGGCTTGGAGGGCCAGGGCTGGCTGGCCCCTGTCCCCCCCCAGCAGCGGGAGGGAGAGGCCACTGAAAGGCCTCCTCTGGGGAAGAACCCCGAGCCGGCAAAGGGGGTCACCACCCGCTCCTCTTGTGCCTCACCTCGGCTCTCCTTCTTTTGTGCCAAGGAAGCAAGCGGCTGGGGCTCCCTCCGGGGGCAGGTGCCTCCCCCGCCAAGAGCCTGGAGGCCCTCGCCTAACCATCGCAGACCTGAGCACACCGCCCTTGCTCAGCTCCAAGTCCGCGTGGTAAGAGCCACGTACAAAACACAGCCCAGATACGAAAAGCCAAGACAGGAGGGTGGGAGAACCCTGACAGCAGAGGAGCAAGTTTTTAGGTTTCTCTTAAAAGGTGGCGCCACCAAAGCTCTGACTCCACTTTTGCTCTGTTTGGTGGGCGTTGAGAGAGGACCTCCCTGCTGGACCGGTGTCGCTTTTCTCTCCTCTTTCCAGTCAGCTGCTCGGAGCTGAAGACAAGGCTCAGCCGAGCTGCGGGGACTCACTGCGGGCGGTGCGGGGCTTGGAGCCATGGCCGCCGAGGAGCCCCTTTCAGCCAAAGCAAAGAGGCAGCCTCCGGTGGGCCTGGGGGCAGACCTGCAGACCCCCTCTGGCCATCCCCGTCCAGGGGCCCCAAGCGCCAACAGTTCGGGGAGCAGCTCTTGGCCCAGCCCCCCGCCTGCTTTCCACTCCTCCCCAGGGGGTCCCCCCCACCTGACAGCCCGGTCAGCCTCCCCCAGCTCAGCCGAGGACCCAAAGACCCCACCTCTGAAGCCTGTTCATCGCTTCCTTCCTCCATCCCGGAAGACCTTTTTCAGGAGGTGGTGGAGATGGTCTGGGGAGGAACCTTCTCATCTGACCTACTCCCCAGGTTTCCAGATCTCCCCACCAGTAACTCCAGTTTTAGAGAGTCCTCAGAAAACCAACCTCAACGGGGAGGAGAGCTCCACCAGTAGTGAGAGAAAGGATGAGGAAGACGGTAAGGAGCCCCCCTTGGATACCACCGCCTCTTCCAAGTCTGGAAAGACCATGTCTGCCCTAAGCCAAGGTGGGACCTCAACAGCTCCACCAGGTTACAAGGAGAGGTCAGAGGCTTATGACCGTAAATACGCCTACCTGAAGTCCTGGCCAGGCCTCCTAAGGCTGCTGGGTAGCCTGGAGCTCATTTTGGGTGGGATGGTCTTTGCTTGCACTGCGGCTTATATCCAGAAGGATTATCAGTGGTCCCAACTTTATGGCAACAGTTTCCTTCCCTACAACAGCCTCACCGGAACGGACTATGGCTACTACGGCCCAATGACCCCGTTTGTACTGGTGGTGGCCAGCCTGGTTTGGCTAGTGACAGTGATCCTGTTGGGTCTGGGGGTGACCATGCACTACAGAACGATCCTCCTCAACTCCCACTGGTGGCCTTTGACGGAGTTTGCCCTCAACCTGTCCATGTTCCTGCTCTATTTGGCGGCCGCCATAGCCTACGTCAATAACATCAACCGGGGCGGGCTGTGCTACTCGGTCTTTGCCTACAGCCCACTCATCACTGCTCTGTGCCAGGTCGAAGGGGGACAGGTGGCTGCTATCACCTTCCTCTTCCTCACCACGCTGCTGTACTTGATGGGCTCTCTCGTCTGCCTCAAGATGTGGCGGCACGAAGCTGCCCAGAGGATGCTGCTCCCAGTAAGTCCCTTCTGGGAAAGCGGTGGGGGGGTCACTGAAGGGGTTGCTGGAGGGTATCTCAGAAGGGCAAAATCACCACCTTATGGGAGACCCTCTGCCTCATTTGCAGGGGTCCCTGGTTGCAATCCTGGACAACAGCATTCTCAGGAAGGGAACTTCACATTTCATTTCATTATTTTAGGTTCATTGCTCAGTCCGCCAGATGTTTAGACTGGATTTGGCATTTTTGTCCGCCTACTGAGCCTTCCCAAGGACCTGGGATAGGCAGATGCTGTTCTTTAATGTATTTTATTACTTCACTGTATCATTTATTATATTGTAATGTATTATTTTATTTTTATTATTTTATTGTATTATTTTATTAATTTTTGTCTCCTGGTCTCTAGCCTGATGCCTTAACCACTAGACCAAATCGCTTCTCAATAAAATTGTGGGAGAATCTACAGCCCCCACCCCCTGAGAGTTTGTGCAATTTAAAGAAAATGAAAACAAATTCCCAGTGGGGCTCAGTGCAGTCAGGGCCCCCCAGATTCCCGGATTGCTGGTTGCCAGGAACTGGGGACTTCCCCGCTTTCCCCATGGACAAACAGGCATCCTTAGTGCTGCCTTGAATGGCTAAATTCGACCCAGGGCGAAAAGGGCGGGGGGTGACAAGGCTGAGGGCGCGTGGGGGGCCCTGAGCAAGGCCCCTGCCTTCCTCTGTCTCCTTGCCTCCCACAGCCGAAGCCGCTCCTCCTGCAGGGTGCCTCTGAGCACACGGTGGTCCCTCAGGGCAAAAAGCGCCCAGCCGGCCGGATCGCCAGGCGTGTCGTGTTCTCGCAGAAAGGAGACCCGGGGGGCCCGAACCATGCCGTCCCGATGGGGCATAACCCCAAGCCCCTGATCATCCCCGATTACGTTGTGTGAGTACCGGAGAGAGCGTTTGTGGTTTGCTCTTATTTTTTAGTAGCTTCTCACTGTTAAAGACAAAAGCCTTTACAAAGGAAGAATATTTTAAATTCTGGTGCAGTTCAAGCCAATTAAAGGAGGATTAACTTGATGCAGGTATCCAAAATATTGTGCCATAAAGTCATAAGTTATTTGCCAAGGATGCTTTGGCCAAAGGTGTCCACGGGAGGGTGTTGAAAAGTCAAGACACCAAAAAAAAAAGCCACCTTTCCTGATTTTTAGCCCTCCCCTTTCCATGGACATCTGGGGTCTGCCGCGATCCCCCAGGGCTTAATATCTCCAGGCTGAGCAGGGAGGGATGTCCATCCTTAGGGGTGTCCTGGAAGGACGGTGGCTCGCAGACAAGGATGCCTACTGCCAGTAGAGATGCCAGCCAGGCTTGGCTCTTTGACCAGGTACCCCAACTGCCCAGTAGGCAGTCCCTCCAGGACTCTGCAGTGGACACTCCAGTGGCCCCCCAGCCGTGGAGCTCTCTGAGGTTCAGACGGGGACCATTGCAGATGTGGATTAGTACTCATGTCCGCAAAGCAGGTGCTCTTTTGAGGTTGGCCTGTGATGGACGAAGCCCTTTCCTTTCTCCGCTCCCGGACAGAAGGTACCCGGCCATTACGAGTCTGGACGAGCGGCAGAGGTACAAGGCCATCTTCAACGATCAATACTCAGAGTACCAGGAGCTGTTCCGCGAAGTTCTCACCACATGGCAGAAATTTAAAGAGCTGGATGCCCTGATGTGCAAATTGCCAGTCTGTCTGCAGAATAAAGAGGTTATTCTTTGCATGCATCCATGGGAGAATACGACTCTCGTCTAAATAATTATATGATATTAGGAGCAATTTCCTCCTCGTGCTTGAGCTTCGGGGCAAATAAAGTCTCCCTGAAAGGCAAGGCTATAAATGCAGAGCTGCTCAGAGAGGCCAGAGAGGGATCTCACCAAAGAACGAAATGGCAGCCTTGCTCCCGAGAGTTAAGGACACAGCAAAGTTTATTCTGGTTAGAAACAGGAGAGGCTTGGTATGAAAAGTAAAATCCAAAAGTAAACTATATATTTTTGGAAGAGGATTTCCAAATACAGACCAGGGACAGCTTCTTACAGGGTGAGCTCTATCCACAATTCGGCATCCTACATGCCAGAGCCATTCGTGCTTGATGAGCCAGCAAACTTCCTTGGGGTCTCAGTTGCACCTTCTCAAGTTCAGCCCGTGTGCTGGACAGACAGGCTTTAGTGGTCAGACCGAGGAAGAACTTGTGTGTGCGTGCATGTGTGTGTGCATGTAGCTTTGGTGAATCAAAAGGCTGTGCTGGGCTTCAAAGATGAGGGGTCTTCCCAAGGGCATGGGGTCAAGAGTCCAAATAAAATAAAATATATGGATTAAACTCAGAAAGCAACAGATGCGAAGAAGAGGGAATTCCTGGCTATAGAGGCAGCACTACCCATATCTGGAAGTAATGCCAGGAGTGGGAACCCTGTGGGAGGTGGGTCCTCTGTGGGGCAGGGCTGAGCAAATCCATCAACAGGGTTGTGCAATTGTGGTTTGCTGTGATGCTCAACACAATCAATCACCCCTTCTGGCAGGAAAATCTGTATTTTCTTCACAAGGGGCCCCACTTAGTTGCAGAAGAGTTGCAAAGCTCCTCTGTGCCCCCCAGCCCCCATTGTTTCATGCGCAGCTTCGGAGGCCATGGATGAATCTGCACTTTGCATATCCTCACAGAGGGAGGCTCTCAGGCCCAGAAGGCAGGGCTGTTTTCCCATGGACTGGTTGCACCTTAATGGGGGCACCCAGGAGTCCCTGCCTGTGGCCCCTGGAAGGTGGCCCTGCCCTGGGGATGCACAGCACAACGGGCAGAGACAGGGGCCTAGCCGGCCCTTGTGGCCCCTCTGAGCCAAAGTGCCTGGGGGTCTCCTGGCGATGCTACCCAGGGCTGGATGGGCTCTCAGTGACCCACCCTCGAAACTGCAGCTCTGGTGAAGGGCCTGAAACGTCTCTCTCTCTCTCTGCAGGAGCAAAGCCGCGTCTCGGCTGTGTGGAGGGAATACAGAGGCAAGAAAAAGGTAAAGGCTGTTTCCAGCAGACATTTTTAGGTCCCCCCCCCTTTTCTTGCAGGGAATTGCTAGCCCTCTGAGTCAGCCTCACCCTCTGCCTGGAGGTGCAGAACCAAGGTCCTCTTGCCCCTCTGCCCCACATGGCAGCTTTTGGAGGGGCCAAGGCAGTGATTCCTGGCCTGTTTGGGGCTGGGGGCGGTTCAGACGCTGAAGGCTTGAAAAAAACAAGGGGGTGCAGGAGGCTGTTTAGACTGGCAGCTGGGGAGAAGGGTACTTCTCTTTTGCTCTTCGTTTGTATGGACGGTGATGAGCTGCCGAGAATCATTACAGCCATTCCTCGACTTACGACCACAACTGGGACCAGCATTTCCCTTGCTGAGCAAGGCAGTAGTTAAGTGACACAGACCCCATTTTATACCCTTTTTTGTCACATTTCATAAGTGAATCACTGAAGTTGTTAAGTGAATCACAGTGGTTAAACAAATGTGGCTTCCCCAATTGATTTTGCTTGCCAGAAGCTGTCTGGAAAGATCACAAATGGTGATCACATGACCCTGAAGATGCTTTGGTCACCCCAAGGAAGAGAAGGAACAGGGTGCAAATGGTGACAGATAAGGGAAATTGCCCAAGAGTTGCTCCCTCTTTCCTAGCATCCCCATCAGGCAAGGCTTGACTTCAAAACGGGTTGGCTTTTGACCACAGCGGCATCCTCAAGATCAACCCTTCTTCCTCTGCTCCCTCATGCCCCCTCCCCCTCAGGACCCAGCCTTTCTGGAGAAGCAGCAGCGCTGCCAGTATCTCAAGAAGAAGCTCTCCCACCTCAAGATGCAGATCCAGGCCTTTGACTCTGACCAGAGTGAGCCCTCTATGATCTTATGACAAGGGGGCTTTGAGAATGGAGGCAGCCCCTCTCTGACTTGGGATGTAGGATGGTAGACTCTTTGGAAAAGTCCATCATGCTGGGAAAGGGGAGAGAGAAGAGATTACCAGCAGCCAGGTGGACGGACTCAGTGGCAGGAGCGATCGGGGCATCCGCAGGAGACCTGCGAGACCAGGGATAGGACTGATCCTCCCAGAGACAATCCCTCTATGGAGTTGATACCCACTTGAGGGCATGTAATCAATCCACCTCTGGCATCCCCAGACAGCTCCATCCCTCCTGAGCTCCTTTCCCAAGGGGAGGGCACCTCTCAGGGCTTCATGCTGGGACTCCAATGGCCACCAACAGAAAAGGGGGCCTGATCGTGGCCCTTCCCCTGGGCCTCCGAGCACAGGACCGGCCCTGTTTCATACAGCACAGCTCTGCTTTCTGAGAAGAGAGAAATAAAGACCAGAACTCTCTTTCTGGACCAGTCAGTCTCCACTGAAGGAGAAACAGCCCCTGCAAAGCCATCAGGAAAGCCCAAACAAGGATTCGGTTGCTGTGGGGGCAGTGGGCCAGTTTTCAGGGTCTCTCTGGGCTTCTGCACACAACCTGCAGCCACCCAGGTTATACGGTATGCCTCTTTTAAATAAAATCTGCAAAGCAATTGGCCCAAACGGTGGGAAGGGCAGGAGGGTGATTAGTGGCAAAGGGCAGCAGAGCTACGTGCTTGCTGGGAGGGGTCTACGGTGGCTGGCCAAGCCCACTTCGGGGCAAAGAGAACGAAAGGGTCTAACACACACCCACACACACACACAGAGAGAGAGAGAGAGAGAGAGAGAGAGACTTCTGAGGGCATTAAAGCAGGCAGCTCCCTGCTAAGCAGGAAGCAGAAGTAGGATTTCGGTGCTTCTCAGCAAGGCGGGGAGACGTTTGTGGAGGGGCTCAGGCAGGAGTCAGTCATCTCAGAGGAGATGCATCGGTCGGCGCATTCTTGCCTGCTGCTCCGGCTCTTTCGGCGTGGCGCAAGCTTCGCGCAAAGCACCTGCTCAGCGGAAGAGAAGGTCGGGGGCGAGCCTGGGGCTCTCTGAGCCTGGCGGTGGCTCGCGGAGCTTTCACGACCAGCTGGGGAGCGAGTTAGCCCAGCTAACGTAGCTGCCCCGGTATTGAGTCCGTTCGGCGAAGAGCCCAGGCGCTACACGCTTCTCTGTTTCGCGGCTCCGTCCCGCCCGCCGCAGTCCCGGGAAGCGGCGCTCGGCGGATTTCAGTCCGCCGGTTCCCGCTTCGGTGCGGCGGGCGCTGGGGAAACGCACCGAGCCCCGTAGGCCCGTCAGGGTTGCTCCAACTGATCCCGCCTGGCCCGAGGCACGCGCGGCTCTAAGCAGCTGCTCCAGCCCGAGCTCTTGGACGACAGATCCCATCCCCGCCAGCCGGCCAGCCGCCCTTTGCGCAGAGCTGATCCCGCCTGGGAAGGCGAAGGAGGCCGTCTCCGCCGCTCCGGGCCGTCCGGTTCCGAAGCCTGGGAAGCCCGGCCGGCATTTCTGGGGCAGGGGACCGGAGGGGCGCACGCAGTGGGGGGAGGGAGGTCCCGAGCGGGGTCCGCGGGGGAGGCTCCGCCGCCGCCCCTCTTCGGCAGGAGGATCCTGGGCCCCCGACTAGCCGGGGCCCAGCTCCAGCGAGGACGTCCCGGGGCGGGCGAGCGGTGTCCGCGCCGGCTGCCCGCGGGGCCAGAGA